>JAOXOE010088620.1:12059-66573 GCA_028565055.1 Phoeniculus purpureus
ATTAGCAGTAAGGCAAAGCAAAAAGGGTGCGATTCATACGTGAAGTACATTGCTAAGTTTAGCATTTTGAACGAAGGAGATATAGAGATGGCCTTTAGCACTCCTCAGTCTGATAACTACATACTAACTGTGGCAGCGACCTGTCATTTTGTAGCAGAACAGGCTTGTCGAGATTTCGCAATCATGAATGGAGAGGTACTATAAATGCAAAATCAAACTAAAACCATCTCACAAAATGATTTTATAGATTTTTTAAGTGGGTTAGCAGTCAATGCTATTGATCCACACATGGCAAATACAGTGATTGCTCAGTTCGGAGGCTGGCAAGAATTTACTGCAAATGGTATAGATTTGTTTGTGCGCGGTGGACGTGTAGACCATAATGATAAACGGAAAAAGCCTAAAATAATTAAAGGCTGGGATTCGCAATTGGTAGCCTCCGATTTCTACACAAAGAATAAAAATGACATTTTAAATCTTGCCAAAAGCCGCACAGACTCACACGAGGGGCAAACAGTAGTAGAGCTGGTATCGGATTTCAGAGCACTTAATGGCGAGTATGACTTGGACGCTGTAGCAGTTGGTATGCATGTGCCTGGCTGTGCCGAATACCTAGTTGTATCAAGCGCATTGGCTTGCTTTGCAGCTAATGAAGTTGTCTGCGCATACTATGTATTGTCTACACTTATCTACACATAGTAGATATACGCAAAAGCGAAAAGAAGTCGCAGCACTGCAAGCTATTACTGACAATATGGCGTGGGAAGTTGAAAAAACTCAAAACAATTAAACCATCGCTTAATCAACAATCCACTTTAAGGGGCTGTTAATGGATAATTTAATAATTGGTGAATCAAGCTCAGCTTTAGGAGCAGTTGCTCTTGTGCTTGTAATGGTGGTTTTTGTCATTCCTATGGGTTATAAGTTATGGCGAAAATACTATTTTGGTATCACTGCGGCGAACGAAGCGGCTTGGAGTGAAATAAAAGCAAGCATGCACAATAAAGATGCTACGCCAAAGCCTACTGATACAAATAAAACCAATGAAGATGATTTTGATATTCATACGAAGTCATTGATAAAAGATCATATTAAAGACACGGATAAAACAAAATACTGGACCAACTACTTTCTTATATTTTCTTTAATTATGCTGGCACAGCTAATCTACGCAGTGTCTCATTTATTGAATCAATATTACGGAGTATCTAGTATCGGAAATATAGAATCAACCACAGCGCAAGGCACTGCAATAAAAGCCGTGTTCGTATCCATATTGCTAGGTGTCTATATTTACAAGAGACGTGGACTAAAAGACAAGCAAGCGTTACTGCACGGAATTGAGGCTGACTATGGTTTGGAATGTAAACTCACATTAGATAAGCTAGAAAAACTCGATTTAAACAAAGGTAAAAAATCCCAAAAGACTCTTGGCTAAGCAGGAATATTAACCTCCCAACATCATACCTGAGCTGGCATGACAACCGTATTTAGAGACCAATACAATGAATCTACACATAGTAGAAATTAATAAACTTATCGCCAAAAGCATTCTTGTTGTGAGCTTGAGTATGGCGGCATTCTCGCCAGCAACCGCTGACACATATACCGACCTTAGAGACCTAACAACAAAGCTTGTCGCGGAGAATGAGGACAACCTTGACAAGATCTTTAGTAATGCAGAGCAGGGCGATACTCAAAACCAAATCCTTGCAGGAATTATTAATCAGGCAGGGATATCTGTTGAGCAGGACTATAAGAAAGCAATGGGGTGGTACATGAAGGCGGCTTTTTCACAAGATGTAAAAGCGCAATACTTAATCGGCTTTCTACATGATAATGGGTTTGGAGTAAAGCAAGACCATAATGCTGCATTTGAATGGTTTAAGCGAGCTGCTGATCAGGGTGACCCTTGGGGTCAAATCGCTATATCAAGAGGCTATTTTAAAGGGCTTGGTGTAAAACAAGACTACGCAAAGGCAATTGAGTGGGCGCAGAAGGGTGCGGCTCAAGACCATGCGGTAAGCCAGCTACTACTGGCACTTTACTACTCTGATGATAAAACAGGATTCAAAGACTTGGATAAGTCTAAAAAATGGGCAGAAACTTCTTGCAGAAACGGCAATGATGATGCTTGTGAATTTATTTTATCAGCATTTTGAATTGGTTAGGTCCTATCATCTACACTCAGTAGAAATTAATTAGGCCCTTAGACTTTAATGATTAGGCAATAAGCCATTCATATCTACACTCAGTAGAAATTGATTGCGTCCTTAGACCTCTGATACTTTCTCGCTCTGGCTCTCATCTACACTCAGTAGAAATTGATTGGGTCCTTAGACAGCCCCCTCTCTCAAGAACTATCTTATTATCTACACTCAGTAGAAATTGATTAGGTCCTTAGACGGTAGAGTAGGCACCGTAAAGGCTTGGATCTACACTCAGTAGAAATTGATTAGGTCTTTAGACAAGAATGTTATCGCTATTCGTTAGCCAGTATCTACACTCAGTAGAAATTGATTGGGTCCTTAGACGTACAGCCATTCAAGTGTTGATCATACAATCTACACTCAGTAGAAATTGATTAGGTCCTTAGACTCAAACTTCTCGTGGCATGATGATGACATCTACACTCAGTAGAAATTGATTGGGTCCTTAGACACTATCTAAATTCGCTTGTCACGCGCTTATCTACACTCAGTAGAAATTAATTAGGCCCTTAGACAATATGTTCAATACTTCCTTCATTTCTATCTACACTAAGTAGAAATTGATTAGGTCCTTAGACAAAGATGCTTACCGAGCTAGCGGTTACTAGATCTACACTCAGTAGAAATTGATTGAGTCCTTAGACTCTAATTGGGAATTAGTGAGTAAGCTTATCTACACTCAGTAGAAATTGATTGGGTCCTTAGACCCGTTTTGCCTCGAAACGTGCAAAAAATAAGCTAAAAAGGCGGTTTTTAGCCTTAAAATGGGCAGTTTCACTAAAAAAACCACCTTTTTCAAGCAGGAAGACGGAGGTTTGCAAATTATATTCCTTGTGTCTTGCCAGACAAGCATTAGTATATCACGCTAAGAGCAATTATTATTATACCAAAATATTCAGCTATCATAAAAAATCATAAATGATAAACCCTGCTGAGTGGCATTAATCCCTACCTCTAAAGAGAATCGTGATTCGAATCAGGATAACCTAATAACAATGCAGGATATACAAGGCTCTTACGAATAAACTCAGGTGAGTAGTTCAGCTCTTTAACATCAAATACAAAACCCAGTATCTTCCGACCTTCGGTGACATCGATATAATCAAGCTTACCACCTACAGCACTCTCAATTTCCTCTATAGCAGGATGCAATACAAACTTTTTGAAATTCTGAATATCATCATAACTATCAGCAACACCTATCAACTGCTTAAAATCAGAAAGGCCAACCTCATACTGATGCTTGCCAGCATGTTTATTGGTATTTTCACTAATCAACTGAAAGATACGAGATGCACGAGGACTAATTCCCAGGTAGGGCGGTTTAGTGTATTCACTCAGCAGCTTGTCACGCTCAACAGCCCCAATATTATTAAATGCATCCGCTATTCTTACGCTAAGAGAGATGCCGTAACTTTCGATAGAAGCGGGGCCGCTAAAAGCAGTAAACCATAACCCGCTTAGCGACCCGTATTCATCTTCAAACCAATAGCGGTTACGACTAGACGCAAGGTTGAAGATAGAACTTATCAACATAGTAGAAGCTTCATCTTGGGTTATATTAAACACTTTTTGGTAATAATCCCTCACAGCCTGATTATCAATTTCATAGGAATGGTTTTTATCCAGGCTAAGAATATTCTTACCCTCAAGCATAAACTTTAAAACGATTCGTTTGGCTGGATGAAGCGCAAGTAGTTGCTCTTTCAATACTTGTTCTGTGATTTGATTCTTAGTGGTAAATGCAGACATAACTTGTACTCCTAATAATTTTTTCAACTATAACTCAATTCACCTATCAAGTAAAATAATATATAATTTACTTGATAGCTATATTGTCTTTCGCTTCGTCTTAACTACTAAATATGGAGGGATGCTTTACGGTATAACAGAAGCTCTCAAGCCACTCACTCCTGAACTAAGTGTTAAATACTAAAGTTTGAGATAATAAATCCACTAGCAAAGAGGTGAGCAATCATGCTGACTGAACTGCAAAAGCCTTAAATAAACAATCAGGAGTTGAACTATGAGTGTGTTTCATTTTGATAATAATTTCAGAGCAGAAATAAAAAGCAATAACGGTGAGGTTGCTGTTGTTGTAACCGATCATAGCGGTGTAGTAAAAATTTCAGGATTCCCAACCGAAAAAGATGCTTATATGTTCGTAATGTTTGCTGATTTCGATGAGATGGATAATAGCTTTATCATCACTACAGGGGCTAATTACGATCTTAGCTGGTCATCTAATTAGTAATCTCTTAATACACAAGATAGGACGACCTATCTAAGATTAACCATAACCACTCATTAACCATAACCACTCAAGGATAAAAACCAATGTCAAAATTACAAAACCCAGTAGACGCATTTCTAGCCAGCACAGAGCCTTTAGCCCATCGCGGCGGTACTGAGAAGATGGATACCGAACTTGCGAAAACGCTTATCTACCAATTTGGTGATAAAACTGAGTTTCAAAAAGCTCGTGCCGAAGTTGTAAGTTTTGGCATAGAAGGCATTGAAGGCTATACAGACCGCGATGAGCTAGTCAACCTCTTTAATAACCATCAAGATGAGTTATTAAATGAAATGGCGCTGATCAGCGAAGGTTTTAGTGGCAATAAAGCCGAAGGGGTTGATTACATCGTAGGCAATATCGATGGTGATTACTCAAAAGAAGAAATTGAAACCGCACTGGCAGGTGCTAATAGTGATGATGAAGCTGTTATTGAAAACAGAGCTGTTATCGCTCAATGGGTTGTTTGGCAAGCGGCGACCGAGTTAACCGCTAATTTTAGTGAGTTCTTGGAGACGCAAGGCAGCACGTAACCGTACCATTTACATCAATCTAGGCAAAGTCTTTCAACAAACAACGGTGAACATTATGGAGCAATCTAAACAAAGCGGATCAAAGAGTAATAAGTCATTTATGGCCGAGCAGCGCAAGAACTTAGATTTAAAAACAAAAGCACTTGAAGCAAAATCACAGGCGGCGTCAAAAAGTAAGCTGGCAAATAAGGTCAAACGTAAAAACCCAAAGGCTGAACGCGCTAATAAAGAACCCGATCACGTATTAGGTATGGCACAACCTAAGCCTGAGACAGCAGACTATAAGATTGATACGGTCGCCTTGCAGAATCACTTGCTTAAAACTTGGCTACCCAAGATAGGAATTGATGTTAGTCGAGAGGAATACGACTTATTTCGCACAGCTTTACTAAGCTCTAACAATGTAGGCTTTGTTAAATTCTATAGCCATTGTGAAAAGACCGACTTTGCGATAGCTACCTATAAGACATTGCATAGCAAGATTAATCGTCTTTATCCGACTTTAAAGCTAGATAAAAAATTAAGATTTTTCTATGACTCAAACTACCCACTAAGAACCCAAAAACAGATCGAAGCCTTGGTTGAAAAGAGATATAAAGCGCCTACACCTTTAAACGAGATATGCAACAGTAAAAATCTAGGTGTACACTGGTTTCAGCAAAATCCTAACAAAGCTGGTGTTCTCATGAGTCGTATGGCAGTTGTTGACAGCGCCGCTAAAACTATTGGTAAGTCAATATTAAATAATGCCAAAAAAGATAGCTTTTCTTGGACTAAGAATGCCGATGGCAATTTAGAAGGGTGTTACATAGAGATCAAGACACTTGACGAGCTGCTTCATTTACTAAGCGATGCCGTCAATGCCACCAGTAAAACCACCCAAGCAAGAATAAAAGACATGAAGGCGGCTATGCTGGCTGCCAGCAAACTTGAGGATAGCGGTGGCATGACTATTTTCTTCAAAACCAAAGCACCTAAAAAGGATCGTTCTGAGAGGGTTGAGTGGGTACAACCTGAGCCACTACATTATACTCGAACAGGTCTCAAAGCTCGTAAGTGGAGCGACCGCTTAATAGACAAGTATTTAGCTGAACCTGATGCTTACTTTAATAATCGAAGAAATCCATTTATGCCAACACACGGATACGAGATAGCGCGAGTCAAAAAGATTGAAAAGTCTTCTGCGTTCATAGATGAATTTCAACTAGGTAGAAAGACACCTGTTAGTCTACCTGGAGATTGATCATCCGTTAATCTTATTTATTACTTACATTTACTTCAATCAGACAAGGGAACTATTATGGGTCAGGCTAAACAACGAGGCACAAAAGAGGAGCGCTTACAACAAGCTCGCCAACGCTACGATAAAAAACTCAAGCAACTAAGCTCATACGGCATACCAACAGAGGTGCTTGACGCCTTTTTTAAAGGTGACGAGTTCGTGGTAAGTGCTTATATAAACCAAATAAATCATATTGTAAGTCATCAAAAAGATGTTGTGAATGTAACGCTGATGATAAAAAATGGCGAACTTCTACTTGATGTTGAAACAACTGGCGCGGGTATGGTTGTTTCTAGTGAATATCAAGACCTAAAGGCGTGTCTTGATAAAATAGATTTGAGACTAAAACCTAAGTCTACGGAATATGGCATAAAAATCGCTAACGCCGATAAAGCTACAGTAGATGCGTTTTACGATTATGGCAACTCATTTGATTTACCAGCCATGCAGGATAAAGCCTTTTTTCATAATTTAATTTCTGAAAATCTACCCGACATGAATAGTGGTGAAGCGGATTATTATTCTGAAATGCTAGCGCTGTATAGCAACCATCATTACTCATCGGGCAAGGCTCAATCCTTTATTTTTGAAAAACCTCGTATTATTGCAAAAAGCAGCACTATTCATTAATTTACTAATCTCTTGAACTGGCAATGTATTGATTGTTAGTCAATACGTTGTTCAAATAGAGCCTAATTATCATCTAGCGCCGAAAAACCACGTCCTTCTAGGCGTGGATACCAGGCATTAGCCGTTGTCGTACAATATTGTGAACCCCTTGATTAGATATATCTACCTACTTAATACTAATCTTGTGAGCCATATTAATCTGGAGAAAATGAATGACATTTAGTGTTGATAATCTAAAAGAGTTGAATTTCGTATGTAACGATTACTTCAATTATGAAGATTTTGAAGTTACCGCTTTAAATTATGAGGCCGATAAAGCAAAGATCGGCCTATATGGTTGCGAGAACAGTCACAAAGGTGCAGAAGCAGCATTGCTAATGGATGCTTCTAGCTACAACCCCAATGATGGCCGATTTAACATGCAAGGCATTGTTGTCTATGTCTGTCCACGCTGTAAAAAGCCTGTATTCGAGGATGATAGTCATGCTGGGTAATTTTGTAGATGGCGCATTATCGAGCATAAAGAGAATCAAGACGCTGGCAGATACGCCGAAGCCACCAAAGATGTATTGGCATAATTTCGTAGCCGTGAAATACATCGACCACTCGAAAAGAACACATCGGCGTGTGATGTATGGCTCGTTAGCTAAAGGGCTTAATATCGACCTAACTGCTTTTAGCATGGAGGAGCTGGAAGAACTCATTGTTTGTGAAGTTTTTCGACTAATCGAAGAAGGTCATGACCTTAAAATACACAGAGGCGGCAGTCATATCCGAGTATGGAAGGAAAGCTCAAACTCTGGACTAGAGAACTACCTTTTTATTGGCGATACATTCATTGAAAATGCGCCAACCACAACAAATCACTCAATGAAGTAGTTACTAAAAATCTAGTAGAACAGCGCCCAGAAAACTGCGGTGCTGTTTTTTTCTTTTAGAGATAATATGAGTCCTTTGACTACTGAAAACAGGGATGTGTGGTAAAGGTTTGCTGGCAAGTAGCACGGGTCACCCCCGAAAACAGCCTTGAATGCCTGATTTTGAGACAATAGGCACATCAGCCAAATAGTCATCTGGTACCACCAACATCTTAGAGGAAATGTATTATGCGAGACCACCTAATAAAACCAAGCACCGAACTACGCTTATTAAGTCATGGGCTTTCAGCGGATATTTATGCTCTTGACAATCCAAAGTCTCCTCGAATTGCTACTGATTCTATCTTTGTTGGCGAGGACACTCAGGCACCAGATTTTATTGATAAAGGAGAGTCTATTGATGAGTTTGTTGGAAACTATTGTGAACAAGTATTGTCCTGCGACAAAGATGATATTGTCTGGCGAGGCGTCCATAAATATACATTCAATGGAAGAACAGAATACGTTCTAGCAGAGAATGATTGCATCTGGGATGCGACAGTTATTGGTTTTATATATAAAACTAAAGAAGCAGTATTTAGATCCTTTAATACAACGCACGTTAGCGCAGTCATCGACCATGAAGTTGCTGCACAATTCGAAGTAGAGCTAGCACGATTAGCGCGGTTTTATAATCTTGAAATTTTTGAAGCTGTAGTAGGCGGGGATGACGACAATCAATATCAGGTTTCATTTGGTATTGAGGGAGTTGGCAATCAAATTGATAATGAGGTTAATGAACTTATCGATAGTATTGTTGAGATAACCGACAACATTGCCCATAGGGTGCAGGTGGTATTTGAATACGATAAGAATAACCTTAAAGATTTCATGCCTCACATGGCGGCAATAGCACCATGCTTCAAAGAAGAATTTGACTTCAATCCGATGTTTGGTAATGCGATTATTGATAGTGCAAATAACACCATAACAGTTAATGTCGCTTATAGCTCATTGCCATTTTCATCTTATGTAATAGAGGCAAGTAAAAACATTGACCTTGCACAATCGATGCGCGATATAGCAAAGGAATTAGCCGCAACTGGCGACTACCCAGAAATTACCGAAGAAATGGTTGAGAGCAATGTGGTCTCAGGTAAGCCTAATATAATCAATGTGAATAAGCCGACAATCATGGATGAGATATTCGTCACGGCGCTATTTTCCAATATCCAAGCTGTGAAAAAGGTAATTAGTGTCAAATCATTCAACTAAATCAACAGTAAGGCGCCTAGAAAATTAGGCGCCTTTTCATGGCATTATGCCAGCTTCAACTACTAAAAATAGGGGTGTGGAGACAAGCGCTTATCTAATAACACATACCGCTTATCGGTTACTAATATGAATATATCTCAGTAAGTTATAATAAACACATCAAGGCGGGATAACCCACCTAAAACAACTTATACCAAAGGGATGCATATTATGAACACCACCAACAAACCAAACGCTCAACAATCTACTGCCGTATATCCTGATAGCTCATATCTACTTGTCCAATCGTTCCGTAAAGCAGTCGCCACAGGCTTTATTGGCCAAAAGCATACAATCATTAGCAGTGCGCTCGTAGAAGCCGTATTAGAGCAAATAGACAGCACCAGTCGCTTCTTAGAAGCCGCTGATGAAGTAGCTGAGAGCGAGGAGTTAGGTTATGGTTATGACTTGTTTAAAGATGGGTCTTATAACTTCTTTGAAAACAATAAAGCAAATATCTTAGAGCTTATTGAAAAACTGGCTGATAAAAGCAATCGGGCCAGCACCTTAGACTTTATCTACAGCTGCATTGATACCGATATTTTCACAGTAGAGAGAAAGCATAGTGATGCTATTATCAATAACTCAACTGAGGTTAATAGCAAGATCCTAGAAGGTGATTGCATGATGACTGTTGATGCATTGCCAGCCGACCATACTGCCGAAGACTACAATGAAAGCTGTATGCGCGATGCCTATGAGTCAGTAACCTATCAGCTTGGCGCTCATTGCATCATGAAAACGTGTGAAGCGTTCAATGACTACAGACAGTATTTAGTAGCACATGCAGCTTAGATAGCAATAAAAAACCCAAACAGAGGCTCTTGTACCTTAACGTAGCTACAAGAGCCTCATCTTAACCTAAAGTGAGAGAATTATGAGTATTGCAACCCTAAAAGAAAAGGTGAAAAAGAGCTTTGCTGACGTTAAGTTTATGCATGACAGTCATCAGCCTTATCAACCTGAAAAAAACGATGACGGTACCTATACCGTGCCTTTTTCGGTTCATGCGCTTGCCAATCAGGATGCTGAGAATCAAGACCCTCGCTTTGCTTACATTGAATGTGGCTTTGAGGTGCTATTGCTTGATTGTGAATATAGCGATAAAGGGTGGGCATGGAAATCTCCTTTTAGTTATAAAATCGCGCTTTGCAATGAT
Organism: Phoeniculus purpureus; assembly: GCA_028565055.1. Taxonomy (NCBI): domain Eukaryota; kingdom Metazoa; phylum Chordata; class Aves; order Bucerotiformes; family Phoeniculidae; genus Phoeniculus; species Phoeniculus purpureus. Next base: position 22,338 of record JAOXOE010088620.1, read on the forward strand.
TGCGTAGCGGTAAAATTTCATAATGAAGATAGCTCCATCGTTAGTGAACCTAAGTATGAAGACGGTAGTTATTATGGCTTAATGCCCAGTCCTGACAATAAGGCGCTTGGGCGCGATATCATCAACATACTAATCAACAACACCGATCAGAAAACAAGAATAAACGTTTTTGGCGCAATGCTGAATGACTGCCCTGGTCCTAATGCTGACTTCTCCTAAGTAAACAATATCAAAGCATCTTAAGTTACCTCACAGCAGCTTAAGAGGCTTTTTCTACAGCAAAGGTATGAGCAACTACTAAAATTAAAGAGTTAGTATTATGAGCACTAAAAAGGTAGAGAAAATAGTCAATATTGCTAAAGATAGCTATAAGGACATGCAGTTCTCGTATAGTGGCAATAAAATGAAGTTTGATAGCCACTTACCTATGTATGTCGTTGAAAAAGAACACGGATTATATGATGTAGTATTCATGGTTTACTCGCATAGCGATGTAGTAGAAAGAGACAGTCAAACCAAATTCAGCAAAGTGGAAAATAATTGTGAAGTAACGCTGAAAAACTGTGAAAAAATAAATAATGCTTGGCACTGGCGTGAACCATACGATCACAAGATAACCCCAAGTAAGAAGTTAGCCCCAGTAAACTTCATAACTGAAAAAGGAAATGACCTTAGCAGCTCTTTATACGAATTAGATGGGTACTTCGGTATTATTCCGCCTGACATTAATCATGAGCTTAATTCAGAACTCACCCAAATGCTTATAGGCAATACTGATCATGAAACGACCATTAAAGTATTCACGGAAATGCTCAGTGATTGCCCTGTAAACCTTATACAAGCGACTCACTCAAACAAGTAAAAACAAGGCCGTATCGATGAAAAGCGATCAAATAGAATGCAACTCGCCAGCCACTATTAGCGAGGTAGCGGATTACCTTTCTTATCTAAAACATACCGACCTGCAAGAACCTATCATCGGTCGAAACTCTAAAGAGTTGGCCATAGCGATTGCTAAAGGGTTGGGTGACATCAATGATTTTGGATTAAAGAATAAGCACAAGCAATTATTCGCTGGCGCGATTACCTTTCACAGAAACAAACTCTCAGCAATGCTTATCTTCTTTAATGAAAACAAGGACAGCATCCTTGACATCAAGAATGAGATCGTTGAGAGCAAATTAGATGGTCATTGGCTGGGCTTTGCCAGTGACTTAGCTAATTACTACAGTGACATTAATGAGATTGTTCCTGCTTATACCAGCCTGACTGTTTACAGCACAGAGCTGAGCGGCAAACAACAGATATTACGCAACACAATGGTGTCAAACTTACTTCGTCAAACATTACTTCATACAGAAGCAGAGTATGAAGCACGTATGCAAGCCGCTTAAGGCTGGCTAGTAGGTAGAAATCAATTATCGGGCGCCGATATTTTTTTTCGTTTTCAATTCAATACAGAGAGAAGTTTATGATCGATGAAAGTGGCATGGTTGAATACCTGAAACTAAACAGGGCATCCGACCCAAGACCTGAGCTTGCACTAGCAGTGGTTCAGGCACTAGGCGGTCAATACGCTTTTGAGCTACTTCATGACAACATCACCAAGCATGGCGTCAATAAGCAGCTAATCAAAGACGAGTATGGTGAGTTTGATCGCAGTTGGGAACAAGCATGCTTAGACATATTCAACGAGCATCAGGAGCATTGTGAAAAGATTGTAAAAGCATGGTACCTAGAGTGGGGCAACGGGCAAGACTACATCGCAATTATCCAAAATTTAGTAAATAGAGATCTCGCTCAAGAGTGTAGCGCTGAGCTAAAAGAAGCAAATACATCTGACGAGGAGTATGCATGTACAATGGATTTATTACCGCTATACAGTCGTGACGAAGTTATTAGCTGCATGGGTAATGACCTAGATAATCATGATACTGAGTTACGAGCAAAAATAGCCGAGAAATTCATAATGTGCGTAATCGTTATCGTCAGTCAATATTATGCAGGGTATAAGGAAACAGTGCGCATAAGGAAGTATGAGCAAACCCAAGCAATGCTAAAAAAACAGCAAGGCGGCAGAGGCGCCTTAACTACTAAAAATAGGGGTGTGTAGGATAAGTTCATGCCAATTGAGTACCGCTGATTAGCAGTGAGGCTAGCCAGCGGTACTTTTTTGGCATAATAGCCATATCAATTAGGGGTAACCCTATTAATAAAATTCAAGAGAAGGATGATAGATTATGCCGAATACTAACTACAAAGAGGTCGCAAAGCGCTTTTTGGTTGATGCAGTACATAACCAATTCAAAGACGCTATCCATAAAGAATGGCATCCTACTGACGAGCAAATACAAGGTGTTATTAAGGCTCAAGCGCGTAACAATATGCCACTTCATTCATTGCTTGATGAGTGCTACCGAATTGACGAAAAGACTAAAAATTTAATCGATAGTGGTTTTTCTGTTTTCAACGGTAAGGCTTACTTTAAAAACCAAGAAGATGCTTTAGACTACATCAATGATGCAGGTCACAATTTCGACAATTGGATCGAAGTTCGAAGGGCAGTTCATGAGCGCAAAATCGATAACTGCCATTATGCAGAATGGTCATAATCTTTATCAAGTAGAGCTGGCAAGCCTCACACAACTACATAGCCCTAAACAAAGCTGTTTATGAGGCTCAATATCAAAAAATTAAGTTAGGAAAAACTATGGACGTAACTCGAAACAGTGTGGTTAAAAAGGAGACGGAAGCGCGACTAAAGGCTCATGGGCTAACCCTAACCATTGACCAAGATCTTATGGCCAAGAAACCGTTTAAAGACAGCAGTGTTGTCTTCGTTGGTGGTGATAGTTACCAGGATTATTTCACAGAGCACTTTAAGGGTGATATGACTGTATTTGTCAGAGCGTTTTGTAAAAAAGTACTGGGCTGCCGCGCCGATGAACTGATTTGGAAAACTATTTATAGCAAGAATCCTTGGGATCATAACTATGCCATAGTATCCGAAGAAAAGGATATTTTGATGGGCGGTCATAAAGAGCATGGGTTTGTTTACATGACCAAAGAACAGATAAAAAAAGACTTCAAGGTTAATGGGGTTGGCGCCAGTCTAAAAAAAGAAATTATCAAGGATTTTGAATACAAGATAGCCTATATGAATGCGTGGAGAACCAATAGCATTTATAGAGTCTCCTTAATGACAGGCGAGGGCGGTTACTACGAGACATGGGATGGCGTTTTTGAAGACAACGAGAGCATTGACGTAAAAATAAACTCTTTTATTGATAGTCTTGTTGAGTCTATTGATACAGATATTGATGGTTGTCGATTTGAGCTAACCTTCTCAATCAACGAGATGCGACTACCTATTGATTGCAGCCCTACGGAACATTTAATCAATCACGTTAAAAATAAATATGGATTCATTCCGTGTTTTGGTGCAATCGATCACAATCGTAGAGATGACATTCTAAAAACAAATATGCTTGCTAACGTTATGCCACCATTTGACGAGCTGGCCGATAAAGATATGTTTGATTGCATGCAAGCCAACGTAAAAAAGGCAATGAGTGACGAGCAATTCACAGCAATGTCAGAACCTAGCGTACTAGAAGCCTTAAATAGCGCAGAGCATTATACAGAATGGACGCCATTAATGATCCATGCGTTAATGCTCACAATTACAGAAGGTGTCGAAGGAGTTAAACTTACAAGCGCTCAGATAACTGGCTCTTGTGGCGATAAAACCTAAAACTTAGAAACAGAAAAAATAAGGATAAAACCATGACAAACATTCAAGAAGACAAGCCGTTAAAAGCAACTGCACGTATTGTGGCAAACTGCCCATACTGTAACGATCTTTGTGAAATTGAAGATCTAACAAATCGTGATTTCAAAAATGAGAACGAGCATTGTTGTATGAAATGCGGTAACTGTTTTTGCTTTGATGTACAGAGCGGCTAACTGTAAAAAGTATGCTCTCGATAGTAGAAGGACTGACGGGAGCATTGACTTTGCACTAAAATCACTGTCAAAAAGTAATATTAGGTAGGAGGCAGCCCATGAAAAATAAATCAGGAAGTATTACATCAGAAACAAATACTGAGATACTTAATACCAATGACCTGTATAATGTGAATGAAGATGACTTTAAGGCGTTCTTGGCCAAAGAAGGATATACAGTATTCAAGAAACTTCCTGATGGGGAATGGGTAGCAATAATGCCTTTAGCGTTCTCTACATCAGTATGCTGCGGCATCGACTACATATCCCCATTCAAATACAGATGGTGTTTCAAGAAGCCAAGTGATGCAGTGGATTTCTATAATGAGCTGAAAGAATTTGATGAAATCCCTAATAACCAAGAAGCCTTGGTCGGTCACCGCTATGGGACGCTAGGCCCACGACTGATACTCAAAGATGCCTATGGCAATAATCGATGGTAATCAACATTTTTATAGCTAGTATCCAAAAAATTTTATCGGGTGGCCGATATAAAATAAGGAGATAAATGATGGACACAGACAGTAAGTCAACCATTCTCATAGAGGTTGAACAGTCTCTAATACCAAAGGATATCGGACTGGAAGCCCATGTAAACCGCACTGTCTTTGAGCATTTTGGTTTCAACCTAGGCTTCAATGAAATCCAAGAAAATAACAGTAGTCGGCTTACTAAAGCTCAGATCTCACTTTGCAATATCCCTCCACTTGCCAGCATGCAACACCACTACAAAGGCAGTCTGTTCAATGATATTGAAAATATTCTTATTGAATTGACAGCGAATGGGCTTGGTGACCTTAACAATGGTCGTAATGGCACAATGACTGCTTCTGAAATAGATAACCTCATCAAATCAGGGTTAAGTACAAATAATGGCAAGCACTCCCTATTGGTAATAGCGGTATTAGAAGCCATTTTTGATGTGGTTATTGGGGTTAATTTCGTTAAAAATGATATGGCGGCTGCAAAGCCTAATTAATGAAACGCTGGTAATAATTTCGTATATAAATAACAAAAGGCAAAGGTAGACAATCAATGGCACAAGTGAAAGAAAAGCGTTTTTATTTTGGTATGAGCACAATCCTCTTAATAATAGGCCTTATCGCCACATTGGTTTTATTAAAAATACAGATTGATCGGGAAAAAACCCAAGAAGCGAAGGAACTTGCCACGCAAAGCCTTACTGCGCCACCAAAAAACCCAAAAGAACGTGTCGATACTTTCATTGAGAACATAGAGGGAATGCCACGCACAACTAAACGCCAAGAATTTATTGATATTGCCAAGACGGCGCGTGAAGATAATGATATTTCTGCTATTGAATACAATCAAATAAAAAGATTGCATCACGAGCTACAAGATGAAGCAATAGACGAAATCTCTGATGATTTAGAACCCATCTCAGAACAAGCTGCAATCAAAATGATATCTGAGGATTAACAAGGCATCTTAGCGATAAGAAGATAATATCGCTAGGCGATAAACCTACTGTATTGACACATCCATCAGGACATTTGAAGCAGATTGATTAACCGTGATTAGCGATAAGAGGATTGGCGTGTTAGATAAAGCATTTAGCAGAATAAATAGTGTCGAAAAAAAACTTGGGTTTGCAAAATCTAAATTAACACAACCACTAAGTCATGATGAAGTAAACACTATTTGTCATAGCTGGCAGATGTATGACACCACGCTTTTTGTAGGAGACAACCTTGCTTATCTTCAAGCGTTAGCAGCTGGCGACCACGGGTTCGTTGATGTTTGTTATATAGACCCACCGTACAACACAGGCACCAAGCTGCTATATAATGATAATCGTAAGTCAAAAAATATGGGGCCGTTTGGTACCCACACCGCATGGCTTCAATTTATGTTACCAAGACTGGTAATGGCACATGCCTTACTCAAGAGCAAGGGCATTATCGCTATCAGTATTGATGACTATGAATATGCGCATCTTAAGATACTAATGGATAGAGTCTTTGGAGAGGCTAATTTTATTGGTGATATTATCGTTTGTCGATCTAAAGGCGGTAAAGGCAGTAAGGATAATTTAGCCACCACTCACGAGCATTTGCTTATCTACGGCAAGAGCAAACTAGCTAGTTTACGTGGTGAAGTCGATGAGGGGATTTATGACAAGCATGATGAATTTGGCCAATATCGTGTCGATGGTCTTTTTCGCAAAAAAGGCGAGGCCAGCTTAAGAACTGACCGACCCAATATGTATTATCCTATTTATTGCCACCCAAGTAACGGTAAGGTCTCTATCAGTCCTATTGATGGCTGGCGTGAGGTTTACCCCGTTGACTCAAAGGGCATAGAACGGCGATGGATATGGGGCGTAGAAACGGCCACTAAAAAAGCCTGGCAGCTGTATGCCAGTAAAAATGGCGTGGTTTATATTAAAAATTACGCAGGTTCAGGCGATACCCCCAAGCGCACGAAAGTCAGGACAATATGGACTGACGCAGAGTTCCATACAGAAAAAGGAACAAACGAGCTAAAAGAATTGTTCGGCAATAAGGTTTTTGACACACCAAAACCCTTAGTTTTCATTAAGAAGATTATCGATATTAGCAGTCAAAAAGATGCGATCATTTTAGATTTTTTTGCGGGGTCGGGCACTACAGCTCATGCGGCCGCAGAGATGAATGCGGATGATGGCGGTACACGGCGTTGCATCTTAATGGAGTCAGACTGTCACGTACCTGATAATCATGTAGCGATGGAGATGGGCTTTAGTAAAATAGCCGATATTACTGAATACCGACTACGCTTAATTAAAGGTATTTTGAGTAGTTTTTGCTACCAATCACACTCTGTTTTTTAACGCTTTTACAATCGCATGCCGCCTTAACTACTGAAAATAGGGGCTTGCTTCTTGGGCCTCCTGTACATCAAGCAGCCAATAAGATCTCGCTTTTATTATAAGCACTAAAACTTGAGATAATAGGCACTTCAATTAGCGACAACGCCATATATACACCTTCTCCAGTCAACCAAGAGGCACCAAGCATGAATATGTCAGCATTAAGAAAACATGTAATCAGCGGCGCAACAGAGCAGCGCCTAATTTCTCACGGCCTAACATTGTCTATCGAAAAAGATACAAGCCCAACAGAAAAAGACGGTGATTTTACGGTCATCGCACTACAACCAGCCGCCTCAGACCTAATGGCTGCCAATGATAAAGAAGAACTCCTAAAAGCTGTTGAGGCCCATGTAGATGCAATTTGTCAGGAAGAATGGAATCTTCTCTCTAAAGATGTTTTTTGGAAACCTGTTTATGATATCGGTATTGGTTATGTGAAATTAACAATTGACGGAGACAGAAACGACCTGATGGTACATGGTAAGTTTTACGGTGTAATCATCATCCAACAAGAAGATCTTAACGCATTACACAGAAAGCAAATTCTCGCAAAAACCACCAAAGAATTGGTAGAAAACTGCCTAGAGCAAGTTAGCGCGGAAGAAAATGGCGAATTATTTATCTTAAAAGTACTCCGTGGTGGCGAATCAGCGCAGTCAAAAGTAGGCCGCAGCTGCTACGACATCAATAATGAGATCAATGAAACTGTAAACACACTGATCGATGATGCGGTAGGACTTATTTTCCACTGCAAAGATATTGGCTGGCGCGTTACTGCTAATCTTGAACAGTCGCTCATGAATACACACATGCCATTGGCCAATCATATTGTCAGTAGCATCCACTCAAAACTTGGATTCATGCTTTCCATTTGTGAAACTCAAGTGTCGAAAGACGAAAGATCTGCATCTTTTTTAGTGGACATCAAAAGCCTACCACCTGTAAATAAAATCGCACTAATTGATGGCGAATTTCCAATTAAAGTAGCAAAGCATATCAAGGAGCTTGAAGATCTTGGATTGGATGAAAGTGCTGTTGACCTTGGGTTTTTAGAAGGTGTTATTTCCAATGATTTTAGTAAATATCAATCACAAAAGAGCGTTTACTCAGTTTTAGCGGCGATATTTGAATATGTAGAGGGAGTAAATTTGAACCTATGCCTTAGTCGTTAATCACCATCTGAGCATCTAAAGAAATATTGGCCCTGCCACATAATATTAAACTACTAAATACGGCGATATCGCCGTATTTAGGCGCAGAGAATTTTGCGTTTATTATCAATAAGGATGCTTATTAGTAAGGTTATTTGAGATAATAGAACCATCAAGAGGCAAATAGCTTGTCTCATATAACCCAACTATATTCAAAGGAATAAAATCATGCCTTTTTATCAAAAAAAAGCCCAAGTAAATGTCACTTTCAATGTACCGAGTACAGGTAGTGATAGCATCCTAACACCTGCCTTTAATGACCTAGCGACCATAAGTCAATCACCATTGATTAATAACTTTGAGATTAATGTTCCTGGCGGCGATGAGAAAAATGGTATTCGTAATGGTCGTTTCCTACTGGCTGATGTTTTAAAAGAATTGAGTCGCTACATCTCTACCCAAGATCATATTAAAGACACGCTTTTAGGTCAAAAAAATGTATCTGACGCTCAAGCAGCATTCATTGTGATTATGTCAATAGAAGATGATGATGGAATGGAAGGCTCAACCATTACTATTGAAGATGCGAGTGATAGCAGTATCTTTATTGATGGCACATGGCCAATGCAGGATTTACTTCTAACCCTAGGCAAGCTTATTGATATTTCAATTATCACCAATGCACCAGAAGAACAACTAAAGCATCTTGGGGTGTTCGGCTAACCAAAACCTTATCTTGTCTTCAAAAGCGCCCTTATTGGGCGTTTTTTTGTGCCTCGTATCGGCTAAACTACTAAGAACAGGGGTATGCGTAAGCAGTTGTTGGAGGGTTATACCGCTTATCACAGGGCTTGGCAGATAAAGTACCGTTGGTAGATAATAGACGCATCAAACGGGATAGCCCGACCATCATAATTGACTATTAAGAGAGTTAATCATGTCAAACTTTGAAGCATTCTTACTATCAGGTTATAGCAGTCACAAATCGCTTGCTGAGAAAGCGGTAGAGCTATTAGGCGGAGATGACGCTTGGGAGGAGCTTTACGAAAATGCTGCTGCGAGACTTGGTGTTGATCCTGCTGTTAGCAATAAGTGGTCTAAAAAAGCAAAGATTGAGTTTTTTGATACTGGCGTTGTAGGATTTATCAATGTTGTAACGAACGATAATAACAGCCCTGACGTTCCAAGCTACTCATTTAAGATGATCGCCTTAAAGACAAATGGCATGAGTTTGCAGCGAATTATCGACATCTCTCGTTATAGCAGTAAACCCACAAATACAGAAAAACAAATATTGGCTGATTTTGGTTTATACGCTGTGGCCGTGGAGTATGCTCAGTGGTGTCATGATGAATGCATGGCGTAGAAATTAGCAGTAGCGTTATTCAAAATAATCGTTATATTGACAGGCATCAAAGATGACACAGAGGATTAGACGTGTGACTGTTAAGGCCCATATAACGAACAACCAGCAGGAAAATCAAGCGGTAGTAGATGAACGCGATAATCAGCCACCATTGGCATTCGTAGGAAAGTGTTTAGGGATGGCCGTAGGCACCATAGATAGAGGACAGCGGATTGAGTCTGTCTTATGGTTGTCAGATAGGGGCGATCTTGTCTGTGAAAACAAAATATTCTCGCATGAAACTGGTGAGCAAATAGTCTGTGAAGCCAAGGCATGCAAAGACTCATCCGAGGTTGCAAAGTTCTTGAACTACGACCAAGACTACGGCGCGGGGCACGGAGAAAACTTGTATCTTATCGCTAAAAGACTTGATTACGCAAAATACAAACCATTAGGAGTAGCGCATGTTGGGTAGCAAAACAGATGTCAGTACGATTAACAAGATAACATTTAATGATTTTGTTAATTTAGTCAATAACCAAAAGTGGGATCATGAATATGATTCAGAGACAAGTAGTCCTATCATTGATTATTACGACATCCCAAGTTTTAATCATACCTGCAACGACTACTTGATGTGTAACCCCATGAAAAAGACAACCTTGAGCGGTTACAGCGGAAGCTTAAGCATGAACTCTACGTTTGGTGAGTACAGTGTGTATTTCGAGCGAGATATCAGCTATATCGACTGTCTGCCTGAAACGTTTACTTTCAAAGATGAAGCTTTCAACCGATGGAAGTTCGATGGGTTTATTGTGATTGATGATAATGGTCATCAGTTGAGTAATAACGAATTAGCAAAGTTGCTGCCTACTAGCTTTAGTGACGTGAGCATCAACGTAAAAGGCTTTATGGATTGTGAGCATCATTTGATTCACATTGACTCAAGCAAGCCTAAAGAAGTAATAACCTTGGAAGGCAGTTTTTCCAAAGATGTTGCTTTCTCAGGTGAATTGGTTGCAGAGGTGACGAGTAGTAGTAATAAACCCAGTCAACTACAATGGTCTGACGAGTTAGAGGCTGTATTCACTCTTAAGTTGTACAAAACAATCAAAGATACTTATATCTGCTATCGTAAGAAGGAAGCAGCAGGTGGTGCCAACAAAGACATTCACGAATGGCAGATCTGCAAAAATAAAGATGATGTGACTGCGTTTTTCGGGACTGGCTGGCTGGCCAATGAGCTTTACGTGAAAGCTGGAAATTAATCCAATTCAATCAAACTCAATAGGGATACCCTGATAATGAGCACTAAAAGAAAGCAGTTTGCAAGCAAGGTTGAGACCAAGAAGATTATTGAACGCCTAAACAAAGAATTTAGTAAGGTGCTACCAGTAGAGATACCTCTTGACCAACCCGCTATATCGCACACAGATGAGGAGAGAATCGTTCATGGCTGGCTTTCGTGGTACTTGGTGCCAAAAGACGGAGCAGGGCTTAAAATGAGCCGTGCAGAGCAAAGAAAGGATGCACAAGCCGCCGTAGTTGGGAGTTATCACACCATGAGCGATTTGCTGGCATGTCCTACTTGGCAGGTGGTACCAGAACATCCTGAGTTCTCTGATGTTGAAAAGCTGTATAGAGTGGTTATTAATGGTGATACTGAGTACAAAAACTAAAAAAACTAAAGGAGATAAAATTATGTCTAAAAAAATTAAACCTGAAACAAAGCGTGTTCAAATAATCAAACGACTTAATAAGGATTTCGGTGACATCTTGCCAGCAACCATCCCTATTGATCAGCCAGTAGTGGTTCATTCAGCCAAAGATAGAGCAGGTACAAATTGGCTATCTTGGTACTTCATGACAAAGGATGATGGCACCAATCAGCTAGGATTCACTAAGGAGCAGCTCTTAGAGGATATTAATGCCGCTGTTGTAGGTAGCAAACACACTATGAATAAGCTATTGAAAGAAAAAGTTTGGTATCTGGTGCCAGAAGGTCCTGGTTTTACTGAGGCTGATGAGTGCTTTCAAATCTTTGTTGAAGGGGATTTAGAAGTTGATGAGTATTTGATGGGGAAAGGTCATGCTGAACCAGAGGATATAATGTAAAGCTTGACTAGATATCACCCATGCGCATCTGCGCTTATACATTAAACCGTTCTTGCTAATACAGGAGCGGTTTTTTTGCGCTAGCAAGGTCTGCTTAACTACTAAAAATAGAGGTGTGCAGAAAAGTCTTGCTGATAGTTAATAACAATTCGTCTGGTGCATGACTAGCAAGGTACGCAATCGAATATAATAAACCTATCAAGACGGGATAGCCCACCTAATAAATCAAACACTAAAAAGGCAATATTATGAATACTAGCGCCGCACTAAATCAAACCACTTTAGATATCGATACATTGAAAATTCGTGCTAAAAATCACGGGCTTATTGCCATGTTGGCGCCTCAATTAAGCCCACCAACGCCACGAGACAATGAGCACTGCATGGCATTTATTATTGGCATTGACGGCAAGATGCCAAACAAGGTTCGCTGCGAGGAAGGTGTTGAGAAATGGGCCGAACTTATTTGTATTAATGAGCTAAATTGTGACATTGATGATGTTATTTGGGACGTGGTTGATCGTGAAATTATAAGTAGTACCACTGAGCGCTTTAGTATTGGTTCAAAAGAAGATGGCTGGCTTCATGAAACAGGCCACATCATCGTACTAAACAAAAATAAGTGGCTAAAGAGCATGCAGCTACAAGAGCCAATCGATGCTGAAACGGCTAGAAATGTGATCCGTGCGGCGCACAAACAGCTTGCCGAAGAAGTTTATGACTATGACGCATGGTTTAATTCTGAAATTTACGAAGCGACCTTAGAAGCCATTGAAAATGATGAGTTGTTAAATGAAAACGGTCTTCTTACGATGGAATCAGCCATCTATCACTTGGAAGATGGAGTAGAGGCGCTTAATGATATGCTGGATCAGGCGATTGACTTTGTAGACTCTCAGGATGAAAACAGTATTGAAGTCACACTGGTTTCAGAAGAATTAAGCGCACTAGGCGATAGTGCTGGCGCGGCGATCACTCAAAGCATTAATAAGGCTTTTGGCTTTACACCTATTATTGGCGGCATCGAGATATTAGAAGACACGAGCACCTTGAACTTCAATTTATGGCTAGAGAGCGTTCCAATTTTTCTAAAACTGGCTGCTAGTGCTTCCGAAAAAGGAGTAGATCTAATCGAGCAGGTTATCGCTATGCACCGCATGCAAAACCAAGATGATGCGCAGACAGACTCAGCAGAGTTAAGAAAAGCGTTGACCTCGCTATCTTCTTATTCGGATTGGGATTCGGGATTGTTAACCGCTTTTTGTAGTGTGCTGATCAGTAGTATTGAGTAACAGTGCCATCATAATATTTTTTTTCAAAGAGAATATTCTGATTATGCAGAGTGTTAGCAACTCTGCTTTTTAGATTAGCGATAGGAACAAGGGTAGAAGATGAATAACATGAGAGGTTGCGATCCAGCATTAGAACACAGGCAGTTAACGAGCAATCGCCTTAAAGACTTAAGAAGGCAGTGTTTACATATTCATCAAGTGGCTATGGCTAAGTGGGTACTTGCTGTACTTATCTTGGCTCTAACAATAATCATACTGACAGCAATGGCTGACAACTACTTTGACACAAGTTTAGCTTACTATCATCAAATTAAGATGATTGTACTTGTCGTTGTAACGATGGTTTTTCTCATTGTCTCAGGTAAGGAGTTGTCTAAAATCACATCAAGAGAATGGATTTATTATTTGACTGACGAGGAACGAGGTAAATTTAATAACAAAATGAAGGAGAACTGCATGACTTACTATCATTCTAATCCAACCCCTGATCTAAGTTGCATATACTCTGACGAAAAATGCGTACACCTTATCGTAGAGGCAAGTATGGAACCTGGTATTATCATGGTGGGAGGCCAAGTAGAGGTTTTCCATAGAACAGACGAGGAGTTCTGTATTGGCCCTAATAACACTTTATCTAAAATGCTCATAAATTGTATTATTGAGCGGCAATACTTCACTGAAAAGAATATTGTCTATATCAATAGTAAAAATTTAGAAGATAATAAAATTCTCATTGCAGATTATATTTCTGAAAAAATAGCAGGTAAGGATGGTGAGCGTTTACTATTTGTGATTGACCGCTTCTACCGCGAAGGAAACCTTGAGACTGCATTAATGCTATCTCGCATGGGCCATACAGTCATTGCATTAGCTGACCCCAGCCAGTCACCATTCCTATATAAAACCGTAGTAAACGCTATAAGTGAAACTGACGAGAGCAAGCAAAAACAGTTGATGATTGACTTTTTTGAAGAAACAAATCTTATCGTTATGCGAGACTCAGCGTCCGAGTACCGAAGCTTAGACCTACATCCAAAAGTAACGTCAAAGCTTATCGCTAAGCTTTGTGAGGGTGGTGCGTCTGAGGCTTATACTTACATGGAGGACATGACTACCAGTCCACAAGTGCCGCCGCCATTGCGATTTTAGTGGCATTCACTTGGCTTTTAATGAAAGGCTCACGTTGATTCGTGGGCCTTTGCTTTAACTACTAAAAACAGGGGAATGCGCAAGAGAGTTGCTTGCTAGAACATACCGCTTATCTATTTCAGAATTGGTAAGCAGCACGATCACTTATAATAAACACATCAAGACGGGATAGCCCACTTGATAAACCAACCATATAGGGATAAAGATTATGTCAGATACTCAACAAGCGGTAGCAAGCCTTACTCAGAATAAACTTACCGAAATCGAAGGTGCAGTCATCAAGGCTTTTAAACCATTGATTAATGCGCAATCCGTTAATAGTAAATCAGTGAACGTACTGCTTCTTGAAACAGAAGATTACGATGATAGTTTGCTGCTAACCGCAAGCGTTACGTTGAAGGCGAATATTGAAGCGGTTGATGGGTTCGCGCCCACCTATGCCGAAGCCATTATGCATATTGACTATAACAATTGTCATGTAAATCATGAAACTAACATGCTTGAATGCAAGGGCAATAGCCTTGAAGTAACATTTAGTTATGGCTTCTACAGTTACAACCTAACATGGGGTGTTTTAAATGCAGATGGCAGCATGGACCACAATAATGGTGAAGCATTTGGAATTGACAGTAAGTCAGACGATGACATGAGTGATGAGGTAATGGGTAGTATCTTAGATTTGCCTAATGACGACCCTGAGTATCAAGGCTTCTTACAAGCCATCTTTAACACGATTTCTAAGCAATTATCAGCAAAACTGTAAACCTTCCCAAGCATAATTTGAGTGATAGCGTGTTTTTAGAAATACGTTATCACTCATAACACCTTTTTTCTTACACCAAACCCTACCAAGAGGTTTCCATAATGATTAACACCAATAAGGGATAAAGATTATGAGCATTAATACTGTAGAACACATCACCGAGCAACAAGAGCAACTACTAATTAAGTCTTTAGCAGAAGGACTTGCTGTAAAACTTAAAGCTGAAAATGTGGTTAGCAGCTTTAACGGGCTTGACTGGAAAGGCGGGGCGGTAAACGTAGAGTGGGTTGATACTGATGAGTTTGAGAATGATGACGGAGTAACGCAAGCATCGATCGATTTAAGCGTCAACGTACTTTTTGAGTTTAGCCCTATTGTTGGGTTTTCACCTACACATGCAATATTAGTAGGGATTATGACAATTGGCGACTGTTTTGAAGATAAGGAAACGGGCGAGTATATATGGATGGGTGGTAAGGAAGGTTATGTAAGTGAAGATGGTGATGATTGCTATGTTCTCAATTACGGCTACCACAGCAGTAATTTTGTTTGGGGTTTATCTGAGGAGATGGATAATGACTTCAAGGAAAGTTATGAGTGCGGCATTAGTTACGAGAAAGATGATGAGATTAGTCTGATTGCTATCAATGAGGCATGGAAGTTACTAGATCCCGTAGTTAAGCTTAATTATTTACAGGCTCTTTTTGATACCGCATGCAAGAAAAAATTTCAGTGCTAGAGTATAAATAAACACATTAAGCCAAACCAATAAGCGCCACACTAAAGCTATTTAGCATGGCGCTTATTGGTTTGGCTTTAACTACTGAAAATGGGGTGATGTTGATGAGGTTAGCATATAGGATTTTGCCGTTTGCTTATGCCTTGATTCCCATAACCCTTCTTCTGAGATAATGGACATATCAAGAGGGGTTAGCCCTGACGATATAAACCAACCTTTAAAGGATGAATATTATGCCAAAGTATAAAAACGAATTTCTAATAGCTCAGATTGTTGTACCGTTAGCTGCCGCTATGAAGCACGTTGCAGCACTAGATTGTGGTGCTTGGCCCGCACAAAATCAAGAGAATGGTAAGTTCACCTTGGGCAGTCTTCTTGATTATAAGATTAATATAAAAGGTTTTGAAGAAGTTGGTGTTACAAAGGCGATTATTCGCTTTGATATAGAGTTATACGACTGCACTCTTGAAGACGGCAACTACAAGTGGGATGGTAAAGCCAAGAATTTTTGGGGCGGCGCTTGTGAACACAATCTCTACTTTGAAGACAATGAAGGCAAAGAAGTCCCATTGTGGGGTGAAGATGGTTTTTTAAGCAGTAATTTCAACAGATTTAATGATGTGGATGCCACCGAGATTATTGTGAAATCTGCCTTTGCACAGTTAAGCACCGAAGAACAAGAAGTGCTCTTTAGAAATGCGTTGCTTGTTTATAATACACCTGAAAAAGCACAAACATGCGCCTAGTGCGTAACCAGATAAATATCAAGATAGGACTGGCCTATCTTGATAAAACCAATCTTTAAGGGATAGAAATTATGTCAAACACCAAGCAAGCCGTAACCAATCTGACTCAAGAAAAACTCGCTGAAATTGAAGCTGTTGTCATTAAGGCGTTTAAGCCGCTAATTAACGCAGCCTCAGTTAATAGCGAGGCAGTAGAAGTAGTGCTATTTGAGATGGATGAATATGCAGATGACAGCATGCTTCTTACCGTAAGCGTTACATTGAAGTCGGAAATTGATGCGATTGATGGCTTTGAGCCTACCTATGCAGAAGGTATTATGCACCTTGATTTTAATGAGTGTTATAAAAATGAAGAAACCAATACTCTTGAATGGAAAACCGAAGATTTTAGTGTTTGTGCTAATTACGGATTTTACAGCTACAACATGACTTGGGGTGTAAAGAATGCAGATGGCAGTATGCATCATGATAATGGCGAAGCCTTTGGTATCGTAAACCAAGACGATGACGCTATGAGCAATGAGGTAATAGGAACAGTATTAGACTTACCTAATACTGATGCCGAGTACCGAGCTTTCTTACAGGCAGTGTTTGATATTGCATCTCAACAGCAAGTTGCTTAGTGTCAGTCAACTTGCATTAGAATGGCTGTGTATCAATACATGGTCATTCAACACTAAGGTCACCACGAGTTAATAGCAAACATTGAAACACTACCTAAAAAAATAAGTAAATATGGGACTTAGCTATGAATAGATTACGCAAAGCATTAATCGGTAAACAGACGGAAATACGCCTTAAAAACCACGGACTTCTACTTGATGTTAACTGGGACGATGAAGCGCCAAACCCTGATATTGATTCAAAAGCCACGTTTGTTTATGACACGCCTGATAATGCAGTTCGCAATAAAGAAAATATATGCTTAGCAGACCATAACCACAATATTAAAGCTGCGGTAGCTCATTATTGCAAAGAAACATTGGCTTGTGACGTTGATGGAATTTTTTGGCTGCCGATTTATGAAGACGGTGATGACTATATTAACTATTCAACTGAGCCGCTTTATGCCTCAGAATTAAGCGGTATTGTAGGGTTTGTTTACGCTAAGAAGGACAGTGACCTTTTCAGTACGGAGCGGGAATATCACGATTACTTCACCGAATGCTTGCGAGTTAAATCAGAGTGGCGCAATAACCGCGCTTTTCGTTTCTATCTTATAACAGACGGTGCCGATGAGATTGGTAGTAAAGGCGGTATCGCAATAGAAAAAGGTGGGGTGTACACATCGAATTTCGCTGTTGGTCCTTACATGAATACAGCAGATGAGATGGCCAATAAAATGATTGATCAGGCTATCGACATTATTGATCGGGCTAATAGTCAGACTGGTAATGCTATCAATGCAAATAACACCAATCATATTAGCACTTTGGTTGTTGAGCTTACTGTCGATCAGAGCAAAGTACCTGATGATATAGGCGTAACTAGATACATCATCAACGAGATAGAGAAACGGTGCAGAGTTAAGATTGCTATTGGTTCGTTTAATTTTGTTGAAGAAAGAGATTATTTGGCATTAAATTTCTTGTTTAGTGGCTTGCCTTTATTAAGTCAACTAGAGGGGCAGTCGAGTAAATCACTGGTTGATGAGATACAGGCAAATCAAAGAGAGTGGGGCGCAGAAGAAGCTAGAATGACCGACACAATGGATAAGATGCTTAATGCGGAATCCTATGAAAAATATGACAGTTATATGATAATGGCACTAATACGTGCGCTATTTGGCACACCCAATGGTGTCACAATGAATATCGTGCATCGCAAAATGGCTGAATAACAAGTAATTCAATATTAGTAATCGTTTGAAGGCTAATGATATTTGAAGTATTATAGTATTTAATATTATTAAAAGGTGATGGGCGGCCCATCATATAACTCAAAGAGATTTTTATGGCATATAAAAGCAGCATGATTACAGAGTGCTTATTAACCGCAGCGGATTTTGATTACATCGTTGCGCTTAATGGGTTTAATGGTAGTAAAGCATCTTTATCTAACATGAACGATTCAGCAGTAGCATTAACAGCCGTTTTTATTACCTTTATGATTGCAGCAGCCTTTATCGTAAAGAAGGCTAAAAGCAAGAGTGTAGAGATCGATATTTTTTTCACATTCCCTTTTGTTTTGACAATGAGCTTAGTAGTAGCGGTGAATATCTACCAATATTGGAGTTTACCGTCTCTCAAAGAGGGTATTACCACAAGCCAAGAAAAGCTTAATAAAACGCAGAAGGCGCCAGATAGCATTGAACAAGCGTGTGCGACAAGATATAAAGACGGCACTAGCGTGATTATATCTGGCGACATCGCATTAAAGAAAATGCCTAATGCTACCGAGTCAGAAGTTATCACTGGCATCACGAGCAAATAAAAGGAAGCGAAGACGGCGGTAACGTAGTGCCTCAAGCCAAACGCAAGTCACTTGGCTGGATTCCCTTTAAAAAGACCGCCATTAAGCACTTAGCAACCCGTCAATCAGGCAAGAAAAGCCTTAAATCTACGATTCAGCTAAGCCTTGCTAAAGGCAAAAAGCTAATCATTGATGTATAGGACAGCTATAACCTCTCGCTCTATAGCATCAATACGTGCGAGTTGGTACAGGACAATCGCGGCCACATTAGTAATCGTTTGAAGGCTAGTGATACTTGAAGTATTATAGTATTTAATATTATTAAAAGGTGATGGGCGGCCCATCATATAACTCAAAGAGATCTTTATGGCATATAAAAGCAGCATGATTACAGAGTGCTTATTAACCGCAGCGGATTTTGATTACATCGTTGCGCTTAATGGGTTTAATGGTAGTAAGGCTGATTTGTTAGGTATGAACAAATCAGC
Source organism: Phoeniculus purpureus (assembly GCA_028565055.1). Taxonomy (NCBI): domain Eukaryota; kingdom Metazoa; phylum Chordata; class Aves; order Bucerotiformes; family Phoeniculidae; genus Phoeniculus; species Phoeniculus purpureus. The sequence continues at coordinate 41,418 of JAOXOE010088620.1, forward strand.
TTTAGCATTAACAACCGTTTTTATCATCTTTATAATTGCGGCGGTTTTTATCGTAAAGAAAGCCAGAAGCAAGAACATAAAGATCGATATTTCTCTTGTCCTTCCATTTATCCTGATGATGTGCGTAGTAGTAGTGGTGGATATCTACCAATATTGGAGCTTGTCATCACTCAAAGAGAATATTACCACAAGCCAAGAAAAGCTTAATGAAACGCAGAAGGCGCCAGATAGCATTGAACAAGCGTGTGCGACAAGATATAAAGACGGCACTAGCATGATTATATCTGGCGACATCACATTAAAGAAAATGCCTAATGCTACCGAGTCAGAAGTTATCACTGGCATCACGAGCAAATAAAAGGATTGGTAATGAATCGAATAGCAAAAGAAATCAGCGAAGACGGCGGTAACGTAGTGCCTCTTAAGTATCAGCACTTATTATCAAGTAAAGTACGCGAACTACTGGCAGAAAAAGACCTGACTATAGAAGTAGAAGAACAGGCTACGCCTTATGCTATTTGGCAGCCTTTTAGCTTTGCTGGCTTGCCTGAGTTTTTCCCTACTACCAATCATGATTATGGCCAAGACTGTGACGGCAATACAGTAGATCGCCACAACATTGAAAACAATGATATTGGTAAGAATATTTCAGAAACCGTTAACAACTTCTTTACTAGAACTGGTCTTGATACAACTTATATTCACTGGTGGCCAGTCTATACCTATACCCAAAATGTCGCTAATGTCAGTAGAGTATTTTTCACTGCAAATAGTAACAACACGCCTTTATCTGGCACTAAGTTCGCAGGATTTGCGTTCAGAACAAAAGAAAAAACAAGCTTTACAGAGGATTTAAGTCACAAAGAGTGGAACGAACATCAGCTTAGCGTATTAGAAAATGCTTTAATTCCTGTCGAGGCATGGACCAACGGCGACCTAATTAGCATTACACTTAAATACAAAGATCGTAATCTTGCTGTGGCTCCATACTGTGATAAATCAGTTGAGTTTTTTGACTATAAAATCATTAGCATGATAAGTAGTAGCAACGCTCGATACCGTGAACTAAAGATCCTAGAAAACGCTAATTTTGATTAATCAAGTCAAGCGACCTTAAGAAATAAAAATATGGAACAAGACAATGAGCGATTCATCAACAGAGCCGAATGAGATAACGCAAAAGAACGAATGGGGCGGTTACGAGCACCTGATGTCAGAAAAGTCTCAGTCTTTATTAAAAAGCAATGGCCTTACATATAAGCTTGGCGCCACAAGAGATAGTATTGCCATAGGATTGCCTTTTAGCGTGGCTGTGGTACCAGGACTCATACCGTTCGCAGAGGTTTGTTTTGCAGCATCAATGAATGCAGACTATCGTTATATTAAACAAAAAAGTCTAGCAAGCACCATCTCTGAGACAGTAAAAAACGTATTAGCCCTAGAGGGACTAGATGACTCAAATACGACTTGGTGGCCTATCTATGTGTATGACAGCTTAGAAGTTGAAGGCAATAAGGTCTATACAGCAGACACGCGATTATTGCCTGTAGAGGGCGCCCATTTCGCAGGATTTGCTTATAAGTTAAAAGCGGATTCATGGGGTGGTAATCATGAATTTACAGGCGACAGAGTACCGCTCTCAATTAAGCAGCGTGATTTCAATATCAAGAGTCCACGCAATGTAAGTCCAAGCCAAAGTAAGTTTGGCGCCAACCAGGAATGCAAAGGTTTAATCGTTCAAAGTTCAGCTTTCCTAGAAAAAGAGAAAGCACTGGATTTGGCCAATTTACTAGAGAGATATCTCGATCATGTCCAATTGTCAGTTAATTATGGCTTCTTTAACCTTTTTATTGAGCGCGATGGCAAACATGTCAGCGATAAAGGTAATATAAAAAGAACAGAAGCAGCGGTTGATGAAGCGGTTAATGATATCGTCACACGATTGAAGCATCAGCCTATTAATAAAGCAAAAGCCGATGCAGTTAGAGCAGAGGTTGGAGCGCTTATTTCAGAAGAAAATCAAGAAATATTATCAAGACACAACTACAAGCTAAGTATTAAAAAGCAAAAAGAGAATTGGTTTGTAGCGCAACCTTGGGAAATAGTAGGAGACAAAAAACACATTCCTATCTCATGGATGAATGAACACGCCGACCTAACTGACACTAATGATGATGACAATAGCATCAGAGCTGTGTTAACCAGTTTAGGCCGCATTGCTGGCGAGTTTTACTGCTTCCCTGTATATAGCAACGATAATTGTAATGATGTACGTTATTTTTACACCACAGCAAAGGATTGTTTCGATTTAAAGACAGCTAAGTTTGTAGGGTTTGCATACATTCATAAGTCGGACTACGAGGTCCGAGACAAAAAAACAGGAGAGATTGATCACTCAAAATCATTGGCGCATGAGGCAGTATTGCATCAATCGCTCGATGACCAGTTGTCAATGCTCTCTCTTTACAAGCATGAGTTAATTGTAGATATAAGTCTATGGAGAGATAATAAACATATTGGCTCTATTCCTTATACTGAAAAAGATGCAGGTAGTGTAAATGCAGCCATCGACACTTTAGTAGAGCAAGACTGTTTAGTAAGAAGCTTGATGCTGTAGCTTTTACACCAAAATCTAAAAATCAAAAGGCTCACGTTGATTCGTGGGCCTTTTTTATAACTACTAAAGATGGGGGATTGTGGTTGTCAGTGAAGGGCTGTGCTCAGCTATTGCGTTTTAATGACACCTGCCAGCAAGCATTCTTGAGATAATAAACCCATCAAGACGAGATAACCTCATCAACCAGTTATACAGGAAAAATATCATGCTCATGTACTTACTTGAACAAGAAAGCAAAGACCGCGCCCTAGATTATGGCCTAGAGTTCGTTATTGAGAACGCTGTAGGTTATGACAGTCCAAGAGACGAGGAAACCTCTACGTTGGTTGGTGTAGATGTAGAACTGCCTGGGGATACTGAATCAGGTATCTCTTTCAATGATTTTGTGGCAGATTATTGTGGCCAAGTCCTTGACTGCACTATCGATGATATTGTTTGGACAGGCGTGGTAAAGCACGAACATAGCGGGGTGTCATACTCAACAGAGCAGCCTACTGGTGAATGGTCTTCTCATTATGAAGGTTTTATATACCTAAGAAACGAGACAATCAAAGACGAATACAGTGTAAAAACTATCGATCAAGAACTAAAAAATAGAGTCCTAGAGCGTTTTTCTGATGAAATGAAAGAGTTTACAGCTTGGTGCGTAAATGATGCGTATGACCTAGAAATTATGAGCGTAGACAAGAAGCACAAAGATTCTGCGTACTGTGTTTTTAACGTCAATAATGCCGTTGATAGAGTGTTCAACGAAATGATTGATCGTTTATTATGTTGCATCAAAGAAGATGGTAGAAATATCGATATTAAAGTTGGTTTTAAGCCAGGCTCGATACCTAGTTATATGAGCGCCGTGCATTTCTTTAATAGTAATATCAATAACGTGTTCAAAACCGTCTTGACGTTAAGCGACTTCACTATCGATAAGGAGGCAGGTGTCTTTGAAGCCAAAGTAAATATCAGCTCACTTGACAGCTTCCTTAACTTGGCGGCGCGTATCAGCGACTCTTTTTATATAAACCTATTTGAAATGGTCGGTTTAGCAGTAGCAAAAATTGTTAGCAATGAAAAACTAGAACCAGTAGACGAAGCTCAGGTCATTAAAGTACTTACTGCCAACACCCCTTATGATGAATGGTCTCTATTAATGTTAAAAGCTCTAATGACTGTCATTGTAGACCAACTACCGTTTTTTGAGATGATTAGTACATCCGAAGAAGGGTCTGTCGTTTAATCAAAATAGCATTCAAAAAAAAGCGCCACATAGTAATCTATGTAGCGCTTTTTTATTATTCAGACTAATTAGACCAAATGGATATTAGAATTGGTACTGTAGACCAACCTGTACAGCACTGTCTTTATTGTCACGAGCAAAAGTAGTGTCACCGTTCAGATAGGCATGGACGTTCTTATGAAGATTGCTACTTACACTTAGACCAAAGCGGCCATAACTGTCATCGTTATCTACCTGACCAAGCTTAACATCGCGTTTTTGACCATCTGCAACCGCAGTTGTGGTTAAACCATCGATAACACCATCTTCAATGACGTTCACGTAAGCGAGTTTGCCTTGAACCTTAACAGGAGCGCCTTTGTAGTCGAAATCATATTGAAGCTGATAACCAACTTCTGCATCAAACGAGTCGCTTGATGTGCCATCAATTGCTAAAGCGGTACGAGAGTCAGCTTCACCACTGGTGTAACCATCAATATCGACCTTATTATAATTAAGACCTAGGAAGGCACCATGCTTAACTTTTTCATTCATTAAGAAGTTGTAGCCCAACTCGTTATAAGCGCTAAATACATCTGCATCGGTACTGGCGTTGTGCGTGTTATTCAGAATGTTTAAGCCATCATTGGTATCAAGCTTTACGTTTCTTGTGGTATCTAAATCATGCTTAGAATAATTCAGAGAGGTTGTATTCCACCAAGCAGAGTTCTTATCGCCAAGCAGCGAGTAAGCTTGAACACCATAATTTGTGTTTTTCTTAATTCCATCTACGATATCACTATTACGTTGATTGGCCGCTTGCAAGCCCAAACCAACACGCCAGTTAGGATTGGCTTCGTATTCGCCATAAACGCCAACTTGAGCGCGGTGACCGCTATCCATGCCTTCTGTGTCCATGTAACTTTGTGAGCCATCTACCCAGAAGTTCAAGCCTTTTTCAGATGGCTCAGGAGCATTTAGTGCAATAGCGTTGGCACGTTCACGAATCGCAGTATGAGAACCAGTAGCGCTTTCGTTCAACTGAGCGCTCATAGTATTTTGCAGTGTAATGGCGTTTTTGTTCGACTGAACGATATCTGCGTTTGTTTGTTCAACAATTAAGCGAGTAACAATACGAGAGTAATCAGTCATTCTTTGAGAGATGTGCTCTTTACCGAAAGCTTCAACTAAATAATCTTCATTATCCTTTGTAGGATCATGCCACGTATAGCCGTCTTCAATTTTAGGGTTTTCAGTTTGAGTATAGCCATCTAAATCTTCACCGATTTCCCAGTTAGTAGCCTCAAATCCAACAACCTGCATAATACCGTCAAACGAATCTTGGTCACTACAGCAGCCAACACCAGCGGGGCGATAAGGCTTATCTTGACCTTCTGGGATGAGGCCTGGATTCATTTTTAGATCAATACCAAGCTCTTTAGCAATACGGTGGGCATTGTCACGTAGCGTAGTGTTTTCAGGAACCGCATTACCGTCTTTGTCGTAAGAGTTGCGACCTGAATGGGCGTACATAAAATCGCCTGTGATTAAGCTGTCTAAGTTAACCATGCCAAGCGCATTGGCTTTTTCAGCATCACTTAACGCGCCAGCAAAAGCTTTAGATCCGTTAAGACCACCTTCTTCCGCGCCGAAACCAATAAATTCAACATTATGCTCTAATTCGATACCGCTAAGGTTTTTGGTAAGTTCAGTTAGGACACCTGATCCAGAGGCATTGTCATCAAGAGCTTGCAATTTATCATAACCTGCATAAGCAACAGCAGAGTCATAATGAGCACCAACGTAAAGAGTTTTATCCGTAGTACCTTTTTGGGTAACCACTACATTATTACTGGTTAGTTCTTGATCTTTAAAAATACCGCGCTTAGGCGTGTATTTAAAAGCACGAGTTTCAACTTTATTATCGCTACCTGCAATGGTCATGCGATCTTGCATGTAGTTAGCGGCTTTTTCTTCCATTTCTGCGCCTGTATATCGCCCAGCGTAGTCACGAGCCAATGTATAGGCTGTTTCTTCACCATAAGCACCATATCCACTGTTGGTTGCTGCATTGGCTTGAGTACCAGCAACAACGGTAAGCGCAGTAATAATAGAAACGGTTAGTGCTGATAATTTAATAGTCAATTAGATATTCCTCAAAAATAAACAAATAATTAATGATCATCCCGATAAAGCATGATCGTGTCTGTAAAACAGACAGCTAAGATACAACATAATAAAAAATTTAACAAGTACTATCATACTTAATATTATCTTTTTATGTCCGATCTTAATTGAATATTAAGCATTATTAACTACTAAAAACAGAGGCATGTGTTAAAGAGGTTTTTAAGATAAATAGCCACTCACTTCTTCGCTGTTTAAATAGCCGTGAATATTGAGATAATAGAAACATCAACAGCAAGCCACACTCGACTCAACAACAGGAATACAAAAAATGATGAACCTTAGCAAAGCACTTATTACCGAAGAAACCAACCAACGTCTTAATGAGCACGGTTTAACCCTTTCTGTTAAAAAAGCTAAAAGCGATATTAACACCGAAGGGTATATTGAAGAAGTGGGTCAATACCATACATTCTTTGGCTTGCCAGCTAAATTATATCCTGCCGCAGACAATGAGACCATTAAAGACTATATGGAATCAGTGCTTGAAGATTTTTATGATGATGTAGTCGAGCACATGAGTAGAGGCGCAATCTGGTACCCGATTTACGATTTAGGCGTAACCGAGCATAACTACACCATTAAAGAATCAAAGGCTACCAACTGGCTAACCCTCTGCGGCATAGTTATTACCGATGCAGACCAGATTTTTGATGAGTTTAATATCCAAGAAGATGCCACAAAACTAGACGACAAGACAGAAGATATTGTCGTTGACCGTATTGAAAGACACCTAGCTGTTTTGGCCGCTGATCATAATGATGAAGTTTACGAAATTGAAGTCCGAACGAATAGTGATGACTCAAATAGCATTAAGAGAATCAGAAAGCATGCGCACAACATTGCCGATGGCATTGATAAGGATGTAAATATCCTGATATCAGGTGTGACTGCCGATATCAATAAGTATGGCGTTAAGATTGAGCTTGAGATTGATCAGCAAATTATTGATATGAATGTAAGTCCTGCTGCTTATATTAATAAGCGCCTATCAGTATTGCTAGGATTTAAGATAGCGTTTGGTAGTATAGATTTTGACAAAGAGCGCAAAGTACTAAAAACATATATAAGACGAAGCACGTTACCACCTCTTAGTACGATCAAAAGCGCCACTGGTGAGAATATTTACAATGGTATCTACGAGCATATTGTAAACCTCAAAAACATTGATGAAGCAGACGCAGAAGCCAAATTATCTGTCCTATCACAAGTAACATCGACTGGATTTAATTTTGAGTACAGTCACGAGAATCTACTTGGCACATATCTAGGTTTATTCGACTATGTAGACGGGATTGATATCAAAGAGATTGAGATTGAAGCAATGCCTTTCTAAGATATAACTAAAATCACCCAAAACTGATAATAAGATTGCATTTGGTTCCACGCTAAATGCAATCCTTTTTTTAGCGAACGACAAGCAATACATAAAGAGGCGGGAATGGACACTAATTTAGACAATGCAGACAAAAACACTGGCAAGAAAACAGTCAAGCTCACCTTTGATGTGATGAAGCGGAATATCCCTGATAATCTTGATCCATTGATTCATATTAGTAATGAACTAGACATCTTGTTTGGTGCTCAGCCTATATTTGGCAGTGTGAATGAGGACGCCAGATTGGGCCGTTATGAGGTAAATCTTCTACTGGATTCGCTTCCGTATTTCAAAGCACTAGATAGAAAATCTGGACGCAACCTATACTCATGTATTCACCAGTATATTGGAGACCTACTAGAGAGTGGGTACTTTGAAGTCCCTCAAAAAGAGCAGGTCACTGATCTACTAAATACAAACTCATCCTACGACCGATGGTCACCACTCATGCTAAACGCACTAATGATGGTTTTACTGGAGCCTGTTGAGGGTGTGCATTTCATACATGCAACCACGGCCACTAAACCGCGCTAAATGACAGGCATGCGACAATAAGCACCAACTACACTAGATGAAATATTAGGCGGCTGTACAGGGCATTCTCAGGCTAAATTAGCACTTATTTCTGATGGCTGGCATGCCCAACTACTAAGAACGGGGAAATGCCTTTTAGGTTTTCTATCAATCATGGTGTGTGATTCTTTTACCCATAATACATTCATTCAAAAGCTTATAATTAACCCATCAAAATCAATCACCATTCAAGGAATAATCATGTCCAACTTAAGCGAAAGAATCATCAATAAAGACAGCCATCATCTTGCTCAATCCCACGGCCTTAAAATAAGCGCAATTCCCGATCATAAGGATAGCTATGCCTTTGAGGACTACTTAGGGACGATAGTAACAGCGGGATGGATCGATAGCGATTTTGGTGCACCGTTAATCGACACCCCCGCTAATGAAGGGTCTGTTGATGACTGGCTAAATCTATATTGTGAAAACACACTTGAATGCACACCTAACGATATTATTTGGTTGCCATTTAGCGTGACCACTAATCCAGATGGTGCTGTTAAATGTGAGATTAATGATATTAATCATGGCTGGCCGCTTGGTACTAATGGTGGCATCATTTTCATTAAGAAAGAAAAAGCAAAGCAGTATTTTAGTGTTAAAAATTTGACCAATGACATGGTTAAAGAAGTAGAAGATGAGTTTAGCAAACAAATTCGTGAAATCGAGGCGTTAAAAAGAGGTTCAGTTTATCGCATAGAGGTAAATGTCGCACAAAAACAACTAAGCGGCTCCGTTCAAAAAATAGAAAATAGTTGTGGCGGCATCTTTGAGATGTACGAAATAGACACCTATGAGGCGGCTGATCAAATTCTGGCCAACTCAATCAGAGGGGTAGAGCATTCTGAAAATGCAGTATCAGTCACCTTCAAGATGGATAAAGAGTTGGATGAATACGGCTACCTACCCAGATATATTACCAGCCAGTTAAATGAGCATCTATCATTCATGCCAGCCGTTAGCCATGCAAACCTACATGCAGATAACATGTTCACCATCTCACTATCGCTTAGTACCGTACCGCCATTCTTAAGCTTATGCGCGGATACTCATGAAGATCTACTCGCAAAACTTTGCAAGAACATCAATAAGTTAAATGAAAGCCCTACACTCAAACCAATAAGTTTAAGCAAAGCCTGTTCTATTATTTCCAAAAATGAAGGCTATACAGGTTGGACACCCATCATGGCCAGTGCACTGGTAATGAGCCTTACAGACAGCATTAAAGATATAAGCTTCGTTAAAGCAAAGCTCCTCAGCGACAAGAATACACCTGAAATTCAAGTGGCACAGTTTCTTCAAAAAAATAGCCACAGCAACACCATAAACAACTTGGTTTCAGCAATCCTAAAAAAGACGGGTGGTGCCGAAGCGTTTTTAGAAAGAAAAATGCAATTCGATGAGAGTAATCGGGCAGAAGGACTTGTAGGCCTGGCGACACTAAAGCAGAGACTCGATTTCTTCAACGACAACAAAGAGATTATTATTACATACGGGAGAGGGGTGGCATCAAGCCAAGGTTTCTCTAGCTTTATTGAGGTTGTTGAGGATGGGCTGTCTAAGTATGGCTATGATGCAGACGACATATCAGATGCGCTCAACGCTAGTGAAAAACTCAATTCGGACGCCTCAGTAAAAAGCGACTTCGTAAGAAAATGGATTACGTCTTGGACGGTCAATCAAATCCATAAAGATATAGTCAGCTTCATCAAAGATTAATCAGCCGCGATCCTCAACAACATTAGAAATCCCCTCACTTTAGGGAGGGGAGGGAGTCAACAAGCGTAGTTTTGTTTCGGCACAGGCCGAAACAAAGCACACTGAATAATCTTAATTGAGGCGGAAATATATATGACATTAATAATCTCAAGCATAATTATAGTATCAATGCTAATCATGCTCTTTACCGAAGGTCTTGTTAGCAAACTGGCTATGCTGGTTTGTGCAACAGCAGTAGGCGCTAATATCTATGCGATTTTCAGCGACTCTACAACAAAAGAGGCATTAATCACGCTCTTAGAAACACCAGTTAATCCAGTAGTAGGCATGATTTTATTGGTGGTGGGGCTGATCGCAGTTCCTATTATCATGATTAAGACCAGGCACAGCTAAGCCTCTTAACTACTAAAAACAGGGGAATGCGCTTGGTGGTTTATTGAAAGAATGAAACGCTGAGCTGCTGGCGCGTCTGATATTATCAAGACTTGATAAAATAGACCTATCAAACAAACACGGTGGTAACCACCCATAAGATAGGAACCTACATCATGAGCCATTTTTTACTCCCAGTAACAATTCGCTATATGGGCTGCGAAGGCACAACCAAAGAGTACGATCAGAACTTTAAGCGATTGGTGTCTGCCAACTGTGAGCGTGATGCCAGATTTTACGCACTAGGTAACGAAAACCGAAAGATTGATGCAGACCTGATTGACGATGTGTGTGCAGCAACAGATTTCAAAGCTATAGACAATGAAGACTTGATCAAAATTTGCGAGTTTCAGCAAGAAAAATATAAAGAGGGCACAGTTGATGAGCCGCTTTTTATTGAAGACTTGAGATACGAGACATTCATAGGCGATGCCGTAGAGATGGAGCTTATTCCTGTAGTAATTGGTGGCAATGAAACTAAGATATTCATTCCAAAAGATAAAAATTTACTACGAACTCGCCAGCAAATGATTGAGGACGGTCTTATAAAAGAAGGTGAAAGCTTATATGTCATCTCAGCAAATGTGTATATAGGCAGCCTAGTAAGCGATGCGATTGATAAAACCTTTGATGTATATCAAATGGCTGAAAGTATTGAAGATGCGGAATACAAAGCATTATTAACACTATGCCAAGAAACAAATGAAGACGACATCTGTAATCGCACCGATGGAAACGGTGAATGGGACACATCTGATGAGAGTGGTGCTTACAGCGTAGAAGGATGCTTCAAGTTAGAAGAAGTCAATCTCAATTTTGATGGCAAAGACTTTGTAGTATTTACTACGCGCCCTGATGAGTGCTTACCCATGCATTCACATTGCTATGAAGTCGCAGTGTACTAGAGCAGTTCTTATTGATTCCTTCCTCGACCTATTATCAGCCGACAGCGCTGGCTACCCTTAGCTTGAGATAATAGATACATCAAGCAAGGACAAGCCACTTGATGCACCAACCATTTTTATAGGGAATATTTATGTTTGAACTTAATCCAATCGTGAATTTGCAAGACTATATCAAAGACGGCAATAACCCGTTCATTAACAGCAGAGTCATTAATTATGTGCTCAGCAATATGGCACATAATGATTTCTCAAAGGTTATGGCAGATTACTTCATTGATATCAATGAAAATATCGAAATGACTGACAACAAAGTAAGCGCCCAACGGTTTTTCAAAGAAAATAAAGCTGACATTATTGAGTGGATGACTCGAATGTCAAAAAACGACTTTACATCATCAACTATCCGTGCGATTCAGACCTTTATCTCTCAAAAGACGCAACATAACTTCAATGCAGACTTGATCGCTAAGATATTATATACCGATAACGAATCGATTGATGAGTATGCTTTCATCGTTCAAACAATCAATAAGATGGTCTTTAGCCATATTAGTGATGTCTTTAAAGAGGCCAACAAGGGCCACGAGTACGAAGGGGTTGACGAGAACCTGATTAAATATCTATCCCTACTAGGGTGCGGTCGATTTATCACGAAAGATGTAAGACTGGTAAAGGCTTATTTGAACAATGTAAATCCTTTTACCTTTCAAAAGGCAATAGAAGCGCGTTTTGATATCATCAGAAAATCAAAAACAACTGTTGAACTTAGCGATGGTGAGCTGTTTTATCGAAGCAATACTCAGGCATTACAATCATGGATTGAAAACTACAGTAAAGATAATGGCAAATACAGCACACTAAGCTTTGTTCTAAAAATGACACAGGAAGAAAATCCTAATCTGGTTATTGACCTTGATGATGTCGCTATGGTCTTATTCGCCAACGATGAAAGCAATAAATACTACCAGCAAATAACACGCACTGTTTACGAGTTCTTTAGCCTACAACTACAGGCTGATTACTTTTGCTTTTTATCTAAAAGGCGCGTTATCTAAGGCAGTAGCGCTGGCGAGAAACAGGTCAGCGTTCAGCATTCTAACAAGCACTTAAGCAGCAAAAAAGCGCCCTTGTTGGCGTCTTTTTTTTGGCGTTAAATAATAAATAAACACAGAATGAGCATCCATTCTAGCATTGCTTTTAGCTTAGCTCTGGTAACTACTAAAAACAGGGCTGTGTGTTGCTGAGTTAAACTACAATGGTTACCGTTTATCTACCAGATGTTCTGATATGCCAGTATTTTGAGATAATGGACACATCAAGACGAGATACAGATTGAGTCTTAACCAAAAAATTTTAAGGGATAACAGATGATGAAAATAACTTCAAACGTAGGAAACAACCCGCGACTTAACCCAGAAGCAATTTGGGTTGGGGTTGATATCGAACTTCCAATCAGTATTGCATCTTGCAAAAGCGCTGAGGAGATGGTTACTCATTTTTGTGAAAAATTCCTAGGCCTTGATATTAATAATATTATTTGGGCTACGGTTAACAAAAGCACAGACAACGGCATTGAATATGCTATCAGCTACAAAGAAAAAGATGAGCATTGGGTTAATACAAGCGGTGGGTTTATTTACACGACCGTTGATAAGGTCATGCATGATTACGCTGTGCGTAAGATTGATGCTTGCATCCTTGATGAGGTTTTCACGGAATTTGAGAGACAGGTGGCTGCTTATAACGATTGGATCAATAACTGTATCGAAACAGACACGCCAGCATCAGTAATGACAGACAAGGAACGGTTCTTAGAAGGTTGCAAGTATACTGTTATGAAGCCTGAGATGGCTGAGGTAGTTTTTGGTATGTGCGGTGGCTGGGATGAGTTCAAGATTGCTGCGCCGCGAGCTGATGATTACAGCATTATTGATCTTGAAGCCGTGAATAATACTGATGAAGCGGTAGCTCTCTACCAAAACAATCAGAAGCTTATTCTGGAATGGTTGGTTGATGAAGCCAATAAACTTGAATATGAAGACGTGATTGAGTTTATAAATGGGGATAGAAACGCTCGTAACATACCAAACGTCAAACCACCGCAATATAGCGATGCTGAGGTAGCCACTGCGCTGTTTTGCTTCAACTCAGAAGCACACAAGTGGGTTGCTCAAAAAGTGGTTCGCCTAGCGATGCAATTACTGTCTCATGATTATGGGTCTTTTTTAAGAAATTCTTAACCTTATAATCCCTAGTCGGCTGGTTACCGACCTAAGAGAGCCGCTTAATTGCGGTTTTTTTGGTGCCAAAAATCAAATCTAAGTCTAACGGCAGTTTAACTACTGAAAATAGGGGAATGCAGCAGTGGTTTAAAGCTTGCTGTTGACCACTTATCAGCCGATAGCGCTGGCTGGCCTTAATCTTGGGATAATAGGCACATCAAGCAGGGATGACCCGCTTGATAAGCCAACCACATATTTTATAGGGAATACCATTATGAGCCACGAAAATAACAGTAACGTATTAAAAAACCTAAGCGGCATCCTAGAGCGCGAAGGCAGAGCCTTGCCTGAAAGTTATGATGGGTTTGATTTTAGTGGTATGAATTTAACTGGTTTGTCTGCTAAACATTTGGTATTAAAAGGTTCTAATCTTGATGGTGCAGATCTTAGCAATGTAGATATCGAGGCCGCCATCTTTACAGGCGTCTCTTTGCGCGGCGCCAATCTATCAGGAGCCAATCTAAAATGGGTTGAGTTTAATGATTGCGATCTTGAAGGCGCAGACCTAACAGGTGCGAATATTGAAGAAGCGGAATTGAATTGCATTAATTTTGACAAATGCGTTATCGTTAATACCAATTTTGAATTTTCCAAATTTAAAGATGTAAAAATGCGTGGTGTTGACGCTCTTAAGGCTAATTTCTTCCATGCAAATTTCTACGAATCTCGACTTACTGGCTTTATTCGGCACAAAAATATTGCATTAAGTAGTTTTGAGCAGTGTTGTTTCGAGAGCGCAATATTCACACGCACCTCTTTAGAAAATCTAAAATGTGACGGTAGTAACTTCAAGTATGCAATACTCTCAGGCGCCAATCTTAAAGGAGTGGGGATGATTAATTGCGACCTAAGAAAGGCCTCTGTCATGAAAGCCGATATGACTGGAGCCGACCTATCAGGTGCAAATCTCTGCGGCCTAAAAATGGCAGGAGCAGCACTAGCAGGAGCAATCCTTAATGGTACAGACTTTACTGGCGCCAGCTTAATAAATGCCGACATGTATAAAACAGATTGTCTAAAAACAGACTTTACCGAAGCCAATCTAAAGGGTGCGAACTTTGAACATTCCGATCTTCGGGGCGCTATTTTTGACAAGTCCAAAGTGCACAACACCTTTTTCTCTAATGTTAAAATGGATGAAGATGCGGTCAGTAAGTATCGATTAATCGGTGCAGAGTTTGAGTTCGTCAATGAAAAAGAGGAGGCAGATTATTAATTGTTATTTAAAATTAGAATAAATAATCAATCCGAATCACTGAAAACATAACATAAAGACTACACGTCAGCAAAGGACACCAATATGCACATATCAACAGACAAATACATCATGCGCGACAACCTGATGGAGTTAATATCGAAAAGCCGCAACCATACATTCACCGCAGAAAGCGATGACGAGCTGCGAAAAGAGCTTTCTGACCTCGCATCGGAAGTGCTTGTTACAAAAAATGGCCATTATCCCGCAGTGTACTTATTCTTAGATATCGAAGGCCATGATTATATCCTTTCAGGAACATCTGTAATGGGCGAGGCCATTACCGTGAAAGATTGTTTTGATAGAACTTGTGGTGAATATGCAGAAAAAAACAATCTAACCTTGTGCCAGCGGTTTGCTTTAGAGCACATTAACACACGAAAATACACTACCCCTAATTGGGATAAAGCATTTGTATTGAACGAGTATGGCTTGGCTGGCCATGAAGGTTATACGGTGGCATTCCGTAATATCTGGACGAAGCCCTAAAATGTAAAAAAATGCAATTATTATGCTAGATGAAGTATGGCCGCTTATCCGTAAGCGGCCTTTTTATTAATATTGCAGCCATACGCTCGATTTAACTACTAAGAACAGGGAGATGGAAAAGAGAGTTGGGAGCGATTTTTAGCGATTGAGTCATACCACGACCTGCCAGCCAGCATTTTTGAGACAATAGGTACATCAAGAGGGGATAACCCAATCCACAAAAACGGTTAGTGAAAGGACATTAGCATGAACAATTCCAACATCGCAATTATTGGTTCGCATAGCGCAGAGATTAGCGAGTTTCTAAATTCTAAATCATATTTCGCCATTCCCCTTTTAAGCTTTGAAGCAGGTTCAGCTTTGATCAACCAAATGGGCGGTGATGAGGTTTTCTTAGATGCAGTAGAGAATAGCGCAACTGTAAGATCGCTTAAAAGAATCACTGGCTTGGATGATAATGCAGAGCTGCAATCACTATATGTCGAACACAGAGCAACATTACTGCATACACTTTCCAGTAGCCTCATGGTCGATGAGTTGACTGAGGTTCATAAACACAGTCATACACGACTTCCGAGCAACAATCTACCTCGTGGTTTGAGCCATACAATTGATGATACCGCGCAAGGATTATACAGCCCGTTAATCAAAGACAATTCTGCTGATAAGAAATACCTTGAAGCAGCTCGTTTCGTTTGTCGCAGTGTGGTAGAGATTATGGTTGACCATTATGATCAATTTGCCAGTTATAAGGAGCATTTACAAGATATTGATGACCTATTAAAGAATCCATTAAAAATAGCAGGTCATAGTGTCTACATGCCAGCCAGCCTTGTTGCGGATCTAACGGAGTTACTTGGTGGAGCAGGTCAAGTCACCTCTGAGTCTGAGAACCTTGATGATGGTTGGGCTTCTACCGAATTTTATGATAGACCGTTAGCGCTTGATAATAGCTTGGCAGTTCTTTATGTTTTTAATCGCAATAAAGAAGAAATTTCAGTAGTACTCTCACAAATCGCAGCGGAAAAAAATATGACAAGCAGCTTTGCTTTTATCAATTTTGAAATGCTGCATGCTGGCTATGATTCTGACATGGTAGCAGAAGCCTTTTGGTCATCTACAGAACACACAGGACGTTCAATAGGGATGAGAAAGGAACTGGCGATAGCTGTTGTGACATTTTTAGCATTAATGTTGTGTCGAACCATTAGCGCTTATAACGCTGGAATTGACGCTTAAAAGACAAGCTTTCTACCCTAAAAAAATAAAACTCCAAGGAATACCAAGATGAATACTGACACTAATAACATGACTGATTTCTTAAGTAATAAAAGTGCTTTAAAAGGCATGAACACGGAGCTAGCCGTAGCACTAATGAGTATGCTTGGCGGCGAACAGGCTTTCTTAGATAGTTTGATTGACGATGAGGAAACAGGCTTGCTACACCAAGTTAAGATATTTGGTGAGCACAACCAAGCAATCGTCATGAGATTTTATGAGAAAAATCACCAGTCATTCTTAGACTTTTTAACAGCTAAGAGCTACAAGCAGCACCAAGGATCGGCAATAAACTATGTATCGAGTCTATTTTTAGACTATCGCGCCATTACGCCAAGCATTATTGCAAAAGCGCTGTATAGCCCAACTTATCTTATCGATATGGCAACAACAGAGGAGAGCCGTAGAGCGGTGGCCAACACACATAAATTAGCGACCATGCTTTACTTTCAAGGGGTAGTGCATCTTACTGAGTGCTATCAGCAGTTTGTTAGTGGCAAAAAGTATAACTATAAAAAAGGTTTTATGTACTCACTAGAGTACGACCTTGAGATGAAGTCAAAAGCATCTTTAGCTTCATTGGTTATGGATCGCTTTAACGGTGGCCGCGAGGCTTTCATTTTAGAACATGAAACGCTAACAGATATTAATGCCAGCGACAAAGTGCCAGGATTTGAAGATGATAATGATACAGTGACGTTCTTTGAAGAAAATAAGAAAATCATTCTTGATTTACTAAAGCGCATCCAAGGAAAGCATTATTTTTCAGGCAGATTAGGAGCGATATACTACGAACTTAAAGATGAAAACTTTACGATTGATGATATTGGCCGAGGTGTGTTCGAGCCAGTAACCGACAACAACCCTACAAATCTAAAAACAGCAATAGCACGAGCAGCAGTTAATATATCAGTAAAAGCTACTGCTCAAGACTACGCTCTATACAAATCAAAAGCAGCTTAGTAGTCAAGCTATCGATACATCGAGTGCTCTTTATGAGCGCTCTTTTTTGGGCATAAGCCCAACTACTTAGTATGGCGGCATGTTTTGATGTAGGAGTGAGTCCGATTGTTGTTAATCAAGAACCGTTAGTTGTAATAACAAACACTGTCACAATAAGCGTATGTAAGAACTCAACAAGCTAAGAATAGGAAGCACAATGAATATTGAAAACGATAAGAAATTAAGAAACTTCAAATCAGATTTGGGTAACAAGGTGGCTGCTGGCGAGTCCATAGGCCTTATTAATAAAGACTTAATCTACGCCGTACTGAGACAAATCCCGAATGCCAATACCTTTGTTGGTGCAGCTGAGGAAATTGCGCAGTCAAATGAGCTGGCAGGTGGCTACGACTTGTTTGATGATGGTTATGAAGATTTCTTTAATAAGAACCAAGCTGGAATAATGGTGTTGGCTGAGGAATTAGCCAAAGAGTCAGGTGATGAAT
Organism: Phoeniculus purpureus; assembly: GCA_028565055.1. Lineage (NCBI taxonomy): Eukaryota > Metazoa > Chordata > Aves > Bucerotiformes > Phoeniculidae > Phoeniculus > Phoeniculus purpureus. Next base: position 59,197 of record JAOXOE010088620.1, read on the forward strand.
CAATTATTAGCTGGATCTGCAATCTTATCGACCCAGAAACCTATCCGAATGTCGCCAATAAACACATTATAGCGGCAATCACTCAGCCTAAACCCCAGCATATTGACGACAAAGACGATCAGGCCATTACTGATGCTTACAATGCTATTGCTTATCAGCTGGGAGCGCACTGCTTAAAACAAACTCTTTATACCTACAACGAATATCGCAAGCCTAAAGATATTTTATACAATCTAAAATGTTTCGGCTGTAATACGCATGTAGATGCGCGTTACACCACAGGCCGCGAGATACTTCCTGATGAGCCTGAGTTTGCCAAAAATCCTTACTGGATATGCGATGTTTGCAATCATTATGTGGCAGGAGCAGGTAGAAAAGGCTTTTACAAAGGTAAAAAGATAAGCAAGCCTGTAGGCGCTATTCCTAACGATGAAATCAAAGCGTGGCGCGAAGATGTGCGTGTTTCATTCTTTGAGCTAGTAGAGCTTGGGTTGAGTAAAAAAAGAGCTTATAAGGAAGTTTCTCGCGTACAAGGAGGTAAGGTGTTTGCTATCAATAAAATCAACAGCCTAGAACAAACTCAAAAGGCGTTGGCCGCTATCACTAAAGTTAAGGCGGATCGCCATAACTGGGCAGATTGACATACTCCCACCACTTGCAGCCAAAAACCTTAATTACTTTAGGTTCAGCTTGCCAGCACCAAGGCCGTCAATTATTTATTATTGGCGGCCTTGTCGTGTTGCGCCTTAACTACTAAAAACAGGGGAATGCCTTAAAGATTTAGGCTGGCACGAAGACCAGTTATCTATTACAGAACTAGCAGAATACGCAATCGCATATAATAAACCTATCAAGACGGGATAGCCTCTTGTATCAAAAACCATCATAGGGAATACAGATTATGCCAAGCCAATACGCAAACCAGTTAAAAATTGCTACTGTGAAGCGACTAGCAAATCATGGATTAGACGCTTTAATCGAATATGATGAAACTAATGGTAAGGACGGAACTAACTCAGCGCTTCCTGAGAGCCGCACAAGCAACGAGAGCACTTGGGTTGGCATCGATGTAGCTGGCAACCCTTTAAGTGACCCTACAAAGGCCATTGAGCACCTTGTTGCTGATTATTGTAGTAAGACACTGCACTGCAAAGTGGAAGACATTATTTGGAGCTTGGTAGGGCGGTATCAAGACAATGGTACTCGTTATAGAATTATCAATGCGAGTGGATGCTGGGGCGGTGAAAAATACACGTTAATTTATATGGTTAAAACGGATGTATTGAAATCTCACGACTTAGATATGATTAGTCACTGTTTCGAACAAGATCTGCTTGGCGTAATGAAAGACCATGTAACAGAGTACACGGCTTGGTTGAATAATGAAGTGCTTAAAGTGACCGTGACACCTAAACAGAATATTACAACAACAGAACCCGCGCTCTCAGCAACAGAATATTGCATATATCCTATAACAGATGAAATTGACACCTATACCAATGAAGCTATTGATTCTTTGATTTTTAACATAAAGAACAGTGCCAAAACCAGTGTAACACTAAGCCTTTACACTGATAGAGACATGCCGAGCTATGTTATTAAGCCGCTATACTTTATCCGTACTATGGAGCATGTTTTTGGGTTCACACCAGTGCTAAGCGACTTAAACTTCAACGTGCATAATCGCATTTTTGACATCGATCTAATGCTAGATAGTATTCCACCTTTTTCCGTATTAAAGGAAAATACCATTAAAACCGTAAGGGGTGAGCGCTTTGATCTAGTAGATCGTTTGCAAAGTCATATTGGTTGGCTTATCGATAGAGGTGATTTTGAAATCGGAAGTCTTTGGGATGTCCTAGATGTAGTGTTAGCAGACAAGCCTTACTCAGAGTGGCCACCAATCCTTATAAGCGCACTAATGACCACTTTATGCGCCCCTGTTGCAACCATGCGCTTAGAGAAAATCTCAATCTCGATGAATGCTGGCAAGTCAGATTCTAAAAATTGTGTGGTTATCAGTTACATGGACTAAATTGGTGGCGGGAGGCCTTTTTCTTACTCAAAAGAAATAGGCCAGCCAACCTCTAAAAGAGTTTGTGGTGCTATTAACTACTAAGAATAGGGGGATGCCGCAGAGTTTTAGTGGTGCAAACATGCTACCTATTAGCCATCAGGCCAGCATACGTGAAATATTGCGATAATAGGCACATCCATTAGGGCATTAAGCTTTAAATTCAAACACATATAGGAAGTAAGAGTATGATCACTGGAAAGCGAAAAAAAATCAAGAATGCTAATGATATTGTTAATGGTTGCGGGTTGTCTGTTGATGCAAAACCCTCGTTCATCTCAACGATTTCAAATGAAGCTATTTTCAACTTATCGCAAAAAACTTCTATCGGTTGCGTTAAGGCTTCGATTGAATTGGATTTTTGGTTTGAAGCAGGATACAGCATTAAAGGCGACTACATAATCAATGCCTATGGCGATGCAAAGAAGAACGGCAACACTACGAACACCATAAAAGACTTGGTGTCTATCGTTAAAGAAGCGGAACTCGAAATTGAAATCCCAATGGACGAAAGCTACGACTTGCCATTCAATAATTGGACAATGCTGGCGCACAACAATGAAGTTCTTAAAGAGCTTTTAGCAATAAGTGAGGATCATCGTGACATTGACCTTGTTACAGAAAACTATGATCTAAATGAAAGTATCATCTACACAGGTGAGAATGAGTGCGCTCAAGTGGCTTACGGCCTACGCGATATCATTAACCATAAAGAAATGAAATACAATACAACAGGGTTTACAGAAGCAGTGGTCAAAAAACTACACTCTAGTATTAAAAAGATGATGATTGAGGCACTTATGGAATCAGGTTTTTATTAATGCGTCATCATGCCAGCATACTGGCTGAGCTGATACTGTAGATCACCGCTATTACCGTGAAGGAAATTCAAATAAAGATTGAGATCTATTATGGAATACATTAGTAGTAAAGACTTTGACAAAGTAGTTGCACTCATTAATGAGACACACAAGCCTAGTGTTAGTAATTACGAGACCCCCAGAGAAGCATTTATGGAGGCAGCTGATGCCTATAAAGTAGCAAATGTTGAAGGGCAGCCTAGCTTCTTCTTATTTCGCTCCATTGGATCTAACCGTGAAGCATGGATGATTGAGTGCAATAGAGTAGGTAAGATCAGTAAAGCCTACCAAATCACGCAGCCTGGCAAAGAAAGTGACAAGTTTGATGAGCTTGAACAGCTTATTCGAGACACTTGCTATGGGCGAGTTGATGACAGTTTTGAGTTCTTAGCTTACTACGGGCTTGAGGAGATAACCTTAGAAAATGACGATCCTGATGTTAAACTGTGGAAGATTCACAATTACCGCTCAGACGCTATAAATAAACCTGATGATGGTTTTGTCAAAGATGCTGATGGTAATGATATTGTTTTTGAAAACATCTATGCTGCCGAATACTTTATTGATGAGCTATACGAACAGAAGTATGTTTTAAAGTATGGTGAGCTATCACGGCCTGAATATAAGATAATATTCTAGTTATCTGAAAGACTGCCGAAGCCTTTATAAAATAAGGGCTTACTCACAAAAATATTCTTATATTGATAACTTATTGCTGTAAATACCACAGAGTAATAATAACAAAAATCTTAACTACTGAGAATAGGGGAATGCTCTGCTGATTGATGTTGGCGTGTGGACACATTTATATCGGTTTAAATTTTATAAGGGTAGAATTGCTTATAATGGGCGCATCAACACAAACAAACCCCAACACTTCTAGGAGCCTACAATGAAAGTTAATATCGATGAAACCAACGAGATTAAAATACTAAATCTCTTTGAATTTGGTAGTTCAGAAAATACCGCTAAGAAGTTTATCAAAAAGACCGTTGGCCTTGATGCATGCGGAAAGGCAAAGACGCCTGGTAAAAAAATTCGCACTCTTACCGAAGATGAGTTCCAAGAGTGGACCGAAATTCTTTGCGTTGCTCAAAGCAATATTAATGAACGGCATGTATTTCTACAAAACCCCGTAAATGATGTACATCTCTTGATCCAAAAAGACCTAAAAAACATAAAGAAAGAGTATTTAAGACGCTGTAGAAACAAAATTTTTGCCATAAAGGATGCGGTTAAAGCTGAGGCGTTCTTATGGAGACGACTAAATCACGGGGTTGTTAGTATAAAACAGCCTATTAATAACAAATCAGCAGCAGATGGCAATATTGTAAGCAAAACACTGGAGTTCACACATTTTAAGCACAAAAAAGATGATGTTGGGGATGACTTCTCAATGCAAATCAAATGCGACTTCATTATGACAATGCCAAACCCAAAAGAAAGCTTTGATTTTACAGCGATCATGGAGCTTAACTTTGATAAAGTTAAAGATGATGAAATTGAATTTACTCATGATGAGTGGATGTTCCCGTTTGGAATGACATTTGATCAAGAATTAGTGGTAACAGATGCATTTCATACCGCAGCAATATATAAGTTTCACCAACTTGGTATTGAGGGCGCACCACCGATTTAGGCCCTAAAAAACGCAGACTAAATACAAGTCAATCAAACACCACATCTATCAAAATACGCCTGACAGTAAGTTGGGCGTATTTTTTTGTCTTCAACTAAGTAATAAATTTAGGTGGTATAATGGCACTATTTTATCAGGTATTTAATATAATAAGGGGAATTAGGATGTACTCAGGGTAACTGATCGATATAACAATAATTCAGGGGATTACGGATGTATTGATAGCAATAGTAGCGAAAATCGTTCTATTCGACTTATTGGAGCAGATTTTTGAAGCAAACTCAGCAAAATTTATCCGCACTATAAAAAGTGGATCTGATCCTTATTCTTTTATTTGGATCGGATTATCACTCGAACGCTTTCCTCCTGATGACTGGATGTTAATGATGTTAATAAAGCTAAATTCATATTATTAGAGTTGATATTAATGCGCGAGAGAGTTTGTCTTTTTGTTTTAGACAAAATAGTAGCACTTAAGACTTATATCTCATTATTTGGTTTATATTGTTGCGATAGAGGTGAATAAAAATGATTATCAAAGTCTTGATATCCATATAAGCACCAACTACTAAGAATAGGGGAATGTATATCTAATACTCTTTCATGTCATTCATTCTCATCCATGTTCCACGTAAGTGATTTGTTTTATTGAGATAATAGAAACATAGGAAGTACGAAAATTTCAATGTTTGTGAAATGGATAGAGAGGTCATCATGAGTATATTCAATAATCTTTTTTCAAGAATAGCAATTAGCTCAAATCGTAAAATTACAGTGCAAAATATTAACGAAGGCATTGTGAAATGCCTTTCATGTACCGTAAATGAAGATGAGGATAATACCTCTGTAACATTACATGTTTCGGTGGACAGTGAAAAAATAAATTTTGTTATCGATGATAAGGTAGTAAATAAGGTGTCATTTTTGTTTGATGTAACCTTAAATAACTGTTTTTACAATGAAAATAAAGAATGGGAGTGGGAAGAAGAAGGAGGATACAAGGTAATTACAGGAAAGAACGCGCCAAACATAATTGTGTTTAGTGACAACCAGGCAATTAATGGCAGTGGAACTGGAACAGATTATGTTACAGGACTGTCAAAGCAAGAAGATGAAAGCTTGGGTTACCAGAACCCGCTGATAATGATAGCAAAGACGCCGTTAAAAAACAGAGTAGAAGCATTTCAAGAAATGCTAAAAGAAGTAAGTAAACTTCAAGAAGCAGAAAGCGGTTAGTATTCTTGCAAGGAATTTCCAAAAAAAACTGACCTTCAAAGTATATTAAAATAATTAGCTTGCTGAAAATATGCTAAAAAAAGGGAAAGGCCGATAGTTGTGGAAGTGGCAAGACAACTGTAATAAAATTGGTCGCTTAATCGGCTACCTTACAAGCCAAAAACAAGGGGTTAAAAAATGTCAGATGATACAGTGATGCCAGTTGCAGATTTTTCAGGGAAATTTTTACGTGAGCAGGACCTAAGTGATAGCGACTTCACTGGAATTAGTTTTAGAGGGACGGACATGCGTGGAGCAAACCTGTCAAATTCTAAGTTTGTAGGATCAGATTTTGAGAACGCAGACCTAACAAGGTGTAATCTTAAAAACTCAGATTTTAGTGGTGCTAACCTTAAAGGCGCCGTTCTAAAAAGATCAGACCTGAGTGGCGCTAATTTCACCAATGCCAATCTATCTCACTCAGATATGCTTTCAGCTAAAATGTTTTCTTACAGAGTTGGAAGTAATGGCGTAAGACAGGCGGTGAAAGCTGATTTTACCAATGCTAACTTAGCAGGAGCAAGCTTACTGGATACAGTCTTTAGCGATGTAGTATCTATGGAAGGGGTGGTTCTTGAAGGCGCAGACTTTACGGGCGCAGACCTGACATGGGTTAACTTTGAAAAAGCGAACCTTAAAAACGCGAACTTAACTAAAACCGATTTATCAGACGCAAATCTAAATTGGGCAGATGCAAGCAATGCAAATTTCACCAAAGCCAAAACTGAATTTATGCAATGTTTAGGAACCAATCTTACGGGTGCTGTTGGTTACATACCCAACCCAGAGTCTTAATATCAAGAAAGTTGAAAGATAGGGGTATGAAAACAAGAGTTTAAGTATTTTATATACCGTTCGTCAGATCACACGCATGAATAACTGTTTTATTGAGATAATAGAACCATCAAGACGGGATAGCCCACTTGATAACCAACCAAATATTTCAAAGGGGTAAATATCATGAGTGCAAGTTTAAATGAAGTTAATTTATTAGGTAATCTTGGTGTCGATGCAGAAGTTAAGCACTATCAGGAAAGCGACTCAACAAAAGCTGTTTTGAGCTTATGCACAGAAGAAATTGTCTTCTATAAGAATGGAAAGTCAGGCAAAGAAAAGGACTGGCATAGAATAGTCCTTTGGGGCGAAGAAGCCAAAGAAGCAAAGAAATTAAAGAAGGGCGATCAGGTCTATGTAAGCGGCAAGTTAAAGCAACGTCAATATAAAGATGAAACTGGTAAAAATCGCCATTACACCGAAATAGTTGCCCATAGCTTTATAAAAACAGACGACAGAAAAGTGGAGTCTAATGAGGTTTTTAGCGATGACCCGTTAAAACCTAACAATTCGAGTAATTCAATTACTTATGCAGAATAACAACAGAGCGTCACTCTCGCACAACAGATGAGTGGCGTTTATTTTTTTAATAATCAATAAGGGGTTCAAAATGAGTGGAGTTAACGAAGCAACAGTATTAGGTAATCTTGGCGCAGATCCAGAAGTCAAAACTTTTAATGACGGCGGTAAGATTG
>JAOXOE010088621.1:0-26255 GCA_028565055.1 Phoeniculus purpureus
TTCCTGTGTGACTGGATCTAGGTGATCCTGCTGTGGCAGGGGGATTGGACTGGATGATCTTTGGAGGTCCCTTCCAAACCCTGATGTTCTGAGAGACCAACAGTAGTGATGCAGGCAGACAGGCTCAGAAACATGCCCTGTGCTCAGCAGGCAGTGTCACAGAACATTAGGGTTTGGAAGGGACCTCAAAAGACCATCCAGTTCAATGCCCCAGCCACAGCAGGATCCCCTAGATCCCATCACAGAATCAAAGAATCACAGGGCATTAGGGATTGGAAAGGACCTCAAAATGTCACCTAATCCAACCCCCCTGCCAGAGCAGTAGTTGCTCCTTCACACCCCACTTCTCTCTACTCCCCAACCCATCGCTGCTATCTGAAGTTTCAAGGGAGTAAAATGAACACCATGGGGTTCCTGTCACATATTCCAGCTGCCAGCCACATCCATCATCTCCCAGAATTTCAAGCATCACTGCTAAGAAAAACATCTTCAAAGAGATGTTGGAGTAGAAATGTCACGCGGAGGGAGAGCTGTCTACGCCTCATCCCGCTTTAATGTTGTGCTGCTGACAGCTCAACAACAACTAAACAGCTTAGGACTCAGCAAGAGGCTGCCAGGCTGTTTGAGTACGAGAGAGATGACATTTTAATTAGAGGAGAAGCTTCCGACCGGCTGCGAGCACCCCTCTGCGTGAGGCTGAGCGTGAGAAGCGCTGGTTCAGCTGTGGTGGCTCTGGTGTGGGTCCTGCTCTTCCCACCAGAGCCCTCAGCATCGCTGTGGTCGGTGCTAATGGGGTCTTTCTGCAGAGAAACCTGCTATCCCCTCCACCCTACTCCAATGCCAGTGACAGGTGGAGGTTAGGATCAGTCCTTAACACGAGCCTCACACACTGACTAGTTCAGCAGCTCCTTCCTTCTCTCCCCTAGAGCCCAGGTCTGTGGGTTCTGCCACAGAGTCAGAGCATCATCAAGGTTGGGAAAGACCTGCAAGATCATCAAGTCCAGTTGTCCACCCTACAACCCTCAAGCATTAAATCATCTGCCGGCAGCCTCCCAGTAGACTCCTAACAGCTGTGAGGCTGGCTGGGCCACCAGTGTCCCAACTCCCCACTGCTCTGGAGTTATGGGGAAGGAGAATGCCTCTGCAACCCTGAGCACCCTGCAGGGCTTTGGGGCCACCCACTGCTGCCTGGCTGCAATTAGGCAAAGAAAAAGCACCCCTGCTTCAAAATCTCTGTTAATGAATCTCATGACAACAGCTGAATGGGAGCTGGGTGGGACAGTCTTATGGCAGCAAATCTGAGACACTTGGGAGTTGTTCCATCCAAAGAGGAGAAGGCTCTGGGGGGACCTTCTAGCAACCTTCCCATTACCAAAAGAGGCTGTCAGAAGGCTGTTCCCAATGGCAGGGAACGATAGGACCAGGGGTCATGGTTTGAAGCTGGAAAAGGGCAGAGTGAGGCTGGGCAGGAGGAAAAAAGCTCTTGAATCTGAGAGTTAAGGGATCCCTGGAACAGGCTGCCCAGAGATGGGGTGGAGGGCTCATTCCTGGAGCTGGCTCAAGGTCAGGCTGGCTGGAGCTGTGGGCAACCTGGTGTGTTGAGTGCTGGCCCTGCTTAGTGTAGAGGGGTTGGACTGGCTGCCCTTTGGAGGTCCCTTCCAACCCAGCACATTATCTGATTCAGGTTTCCCTGAACACCAAGTATGGACCAAGCCTAGAACTTCCCAGTACTGGAGCCATTCAGGTCACAGACTCACAGAACATTATAGGACTAGATGATCTTTTGAGGTCCCTTCCAATCCCTAATGTTCTTTGATTAGGGACCTTGGAAGATCATCCAATCCAATCCTCCTGCCACAGCAGGATGCCCTAGATCCAGTCACAGCATCACAGAACACGAGGGATTGGAAGGGACCTCGGAAGATCATCCAGTCCAATCCCCCTGCCACAGCAGGATCCCCTAGACCAAGTCGCACAGGAACAGTCAGTAGTCAGAGCTGAGAAGGACAGTACTTTCACATGCCATTCCCTTATTAGCATGAGGGAAGGGACCAGTAGGACACTTCTGACAGGCTAAAGCTCTAAACACAACCCCGGGGTCCCAGCAGAACAGACAAGCCCAACTAGTGGTGCTGAGCTGGAGGGCACAGTCCCATTTCTTTTCGGTCCAAGCACAGCTCCTGGAGGGGTAACAGCTGTCTGCTCAGACCTGGCAGAGCCGATTTGTCTGGAGCCCACCGTTCTCTCCCCGTAGGAAGCAAATCACACGTTTGCATTATTGCTCTGGCTCAGCTCTCTGGGGCCCGCAGTGCCCTGCTCACACAAACAGGCTTCGCTGTCGCTCCATCCATAGAGGACCAAACACTCACTCAAGCAATGACTCCCAGCTAATAACATCCATCAGGACAGAAGTATCTTCTCCCCTGCAGAGCTGGGGGTGATTAAGTCCATGAAGATGGTGTTTGCCAGAGAGGTGATGGAGCTCTAGGACAACATCTCTGCTCTCCAGCTCCAATGCACTGAGGGGCCGATGCTACTACTTGATTTACTGGTGAGGGATTTCCCTGCTTCCTCACCCCCACAAATAGGACCAGACACAAAAATAGGAGGGATTGATCACAAAGCCTGTTCTACTCACCCCCTGAAGCAGACTTCAGCAGAAAGGATTGAGTCCAGGCAATCAAACTCAGTGCCTCAAGCACTACTTTCCAGCCGACTGCATCCCCTCAAAGGCAGTGGGGAGGCTGAGCCCAGCCTTTTCAGCTAATAAACACAGCTGGCTGCTATAAGCCCCATCTTGGCCAGTTAAGTCCCTGGTCACGTTCCAGTTGCTCATTGCTCTTGAAAAACATCAAAGAAGGGCAGGTGTCAGGAGGATGGAGCCAGGCTCTGCTCAGGGGCACCCAGTGATAGGACAAGGGGAAATGGGTGTGAGCTGGAACAGAGGAGTTTCCACATCAATCTGAGAAGGAACTTCATCTCAGTAAGGGCAACAGAGCCCTGGAAGGGATTACGAGCCTCATTCTCTGGAGACATTTAAAATCCACCTGGACATGTTCCTGTACAACTGGAGCTAGGTGATCCTGCTCTGGCAGGGGGAAATCAGACTGGATGATCTTTTGAGGTCCCTTCCAGTCCCTAATGTTCTGTGATTCATTAAGCTCAAAGGTGTGTTGAAAGATTTTGGCAATGGGGATGCAGCCTTGTGGTTACCTGGTGGATCTTAAAGGAATTTTAAAGGCGGTTTTGCATCCATCAGTTTAAGGGAAACCTCTACACACAGAGCAGGATTGCCAGCAATAAGCCCCAAATTAGTGTCATTCATCACTGGCGAGGAAGGCTTGAAAGGGGCATAAATTAGAAGTCAAAACACTGCAGTGGTGGCAGACCGTGTGACTACTTAAACAAAGATACCCACAGAGTATCCACCTGTTTAGAAAAAGCAGCTGGAATGCAAGAGTGCACTGGGAATCTCTTAAGTTCGACAAGGAGAAGCCGAGGAGACTCATCCTCGCTTAAGGGACACGGTTATGAATTGTAAATGAAATAACATGATTAAAATAAAATCATTCCAATTAAGATTTTCTTCTCCCGGACGTGTTTTCAATCGTGATTAAAATTCATTATTTAAAGCACATCAATTTAAACCAAAGCACCCCGCTGCAAAATGAAGGTTTTGAACCCTTTGTGACGTTTTAATGAGAAAAAGAACAAGGATGGTCTCCTGTTAAATGCGATTAGTGGGGGTTTATTGCTGCCATTCATGGGTAGGAACTATCTTAGAAGCCTAAAAATTAGCGGAGATTGTTCCCAGACAGCTCAAAGAACCAAAAAAGCCCTCATGTCTCTCATTCTCCTGCCCCTCTACTCTGCTCTGGTGAGACTGTATCTGGAACATTGTGTCCTGTTTTGGGCCCCTCAGTTCCAGAAGGGCATGGAGCTGCTGGAGATAGTCCAGCATAGAGCCACAGAGATGATGAAGGGAGGGGAGCATCTCCCTGATGAGGAAAGGCTGAGGGAGCTGGGGCTATTGAGCTTCGAGAAAAGGAGACTGAGAAGTGACCCCATTAATGTCTATAACTGTGTGAAGGGTGGGTGTCAGGAGGATGGAGCCAGGCTCTGCTCAGTGGCATCTAATGATAAGACAAGGGACAACAGGTGTGAGCTGGAACAGAAGAGGTTCCACATCAATATGAGAAGGAACTTCTTCCCAGTGAGGGTGACAGAGCCCTGGGAGGTGCTGCCCAGGGGGGTTGTGGAGTCTCCTTCTCTGGAGACGTTTCAAACCCGCCTGGCCATGTTCCTGTGTGACCAGATCTAGGTGATCCTGCTGTGGTGGGGGGGTTGGACTGGATGATCTTTTGAGGTCCCTTCCAATGCCTAATGTTCTGTGGTTCTGTGAAATCAGCCAGCATATTGTCAATCCCTCAGCTACCTTCCATCAGCAACTCTCTCTAAAGCGATATCCAACCCAGGCTTCACCAGCGCAGCACTGTGCCCTGGGTCCTCATGGTTCATCTCAGATCCTTCTCCACTGAAAACCCCCTATGGAGGCATAAGGCAAGTTTTCAAAGATGCCAAAGAGCAGGAGGTGTCAGGGAGGATTTCGGATTTACTAGAGCAGACAGATGGGTCGTGTTCAGTGAAAAACAGGAACTGTGGTGGAAACTTTATCAAACTCTGCTGAGTGCCTGGATCAAGTGGAGGCACTGAAATAGCTTTGACAGACTGTTGCTACTCACACCTGAAATCTGCTGCAAAGCTGGGAAATGAACCCTCCCCTCTCAAGTCTTGGAGTGTCACAGAATCACAGAACATTAGGGACCTCGAAAGGTCATCCAGTCCAATCCCCCCACCACAGCAGGATCACCTAGATCTGGTCACACAGGAACATGGCCAGGTGGGTTTGAAATGTCTCCAGAGAAGGAGACTCCACAACCCCCTGGGCAGCCCCTTCCATGGCTCTGTCACCCTCACTGGGAAGAAGGTCCTTCTCAGATTGATGTGGAACCTCCTGTGTTCCAGCTCACACCCTGACACTGGAATTAATAGAACATGCACCCCACAGTAACGCCTGAACTTGCTTTAACAGTGAAGCAGTGAAAAGGAAGGAGAAAACGTTGTGATCTCCCGCATAAATGTAAAGTAATTCCTCTTTTTCACAACCTGTCCTTTCTGATGAAGCTGCAGCACAGCTTTCTGGCTTCAATTCCCAGTAGAAAAGAAACTGGCTTTGAACAGGAATGCAGACACACACCTCCCTTCTCTGCTCTCTCCCTCTTACATCTCTCTGCCAGGATGGTCTGCTGCCACCTTGGGCTTTTAACGTGCTTAAAGCAACACAAGACACTACGTGATTGCCATAGCTACCCGCTAAGCAAAGCTGCATTTAGAAATGCAAAGCAGAAGACAGAGCTCCTGCAAGAGGAAAGCAGCTGCTTCTATTTATTCAAAACCCTCAACATATTCAAATTTCATGCGATCTGGTTGTTTTCTTGGAAAAACATTTCCATCGGTAATGAAGCGTTCTTGGAAAGAAAACCCAGCCGCATCAGCCATCAGGAATAACCACAAGCTTTGAAAAACCATTTCATCGAGTGCATGGTAATTTCTGCAAGGCTCCACACAGAGCGGTGTTTGATCGATCCAATCGCGAAGCTAAGGTTTTGAACTCAAATACGCTTCATATTGGGAAGAAACAAAAAGAGGTAGACAAAGCAACTTACTTCCCTTTCCCCCTTGTAGAACACAATGTTTGTTACTGTCCCAGTTTCAGTACCCACCGTGTCAGACACAGTACCCTCAGTTTCAGACACTGCACAGAAGCTCTGACACATGTGACAACTGAACACGTTAAAGAAGGGAAACCTGGACAGGCTGGAGAGTTGGGTGGGGAGAGACTGCATGAACTATAACAAGGGCAGCGTAGAGGCTGGCATCTGGGCAAGGACAGCCCCAGGGACCAGAATAGGTTGGGGACTGACCTGTTGGAGAGAAGCATAGGAGAAAGGGACCTGGGGGTTCTGGTGGCCAGCAGGATGGTCAGGAGGCAGCAGTGTCACCCTCTTGTGGCCAAGAAGACCACCAGCATCCTAAGGTGGATCAGAATGGGGGTGGTTACCAGATCAAGAGAGGTTCTCCTCCCCCTCTAACCTGCCCTGGTGAGACCACATCTGGAATGTTGTGTCCAGTTGTGGGCCCCTCCGTTCTGGAAGGACACAGAGCTGCTGGAGAGAGTGCAGCACAGAGCCACAGAGATGACAGAGTAAAACAACCTCCCTGCTGAGGAAAGGCTGAGGGAGCTGGGTCTCTTCAGCTTGGAGAAAAGGAGACTGAGGGGTGTGACCTCATTAATGTCAATAAATATGTGAAGGGTGGGTGTCAGGAGGATGGAGCCAGGCTCTGCTCAGGGACACCCAGTGACAGGACAAGGGGCAACGGGTGTGAGCTGGAACACAGGAGGTTCCACACCAATCTGAGAAGGAACTTCTTCCTGGTGAAGGTGACAGAACACTGGAAGGGGCTGCCCAGGGGGGTTGTGGAGTCTCTTCTTCTGGTGACATGGCCGTGTTCCTGTGTGACTGGATCTAGGGGATCTTGCTGTGGCAGGGGGATGGGACTGGACTGGATGATCTTTTGAGGTCCCTTCCAATCCCTAGTGGTCTCTGTCACTCTGAAATAATGTGATGAGACTATAATGTTAAAGACACATTCCTAGCCTCAAGGGCATGTTTGTTCAAGCAGAACTCAAAAGAGAGGAGGTATCTGGCAATAAGCACTGAAGCTTCTCTGCTGAGTTTAATGCTAACGATGCCGTTGATTAAACACACCCACAAGGGGAACGGAGCTCTGTGGCACTCTTGTTACCTAACACATTTCTTTTGCTTTCCTGGCCAAGATAAAGGCAGAGTTTGACATCAACTTTTAAGTGGCTGTCAGGAGGTATCAGAGATTCATAGCTCAAAGCTATTCAGGCTGCAGTGAACGGATTTTTCATCTTAGCATTTTTTTTTGGTATAGGAAACGTTTAACGTAACAGCGCTCTCCTCCTAACGAGTCAGTCGCAACACAAGTACGGTAGAACTTAGGAGCATCTGGGATTCTTTCAGTCACTTTAACTTGCTGAAGTGTATTCACCTAAACAAGTATTTTGGGTGGAGAAAATGTGCTGCTGGTCTTCAGGCAGCCCTGCTGCTTCTGGGCTCTGCATTCCATGACATCACACAGGAGGGCCATGGGCACAGTTGTCAGTGAGCACTGGGCAAGTCTGGGTACTGCTGGAGAGCTGTGGATAGGCTCATTAGATGACACTGAGCAGAGCCTGGCTCCATCCTCCTTCATGTGACACCCACCTTCACATATTTATCAACACTAATGGGGTCACCCCTCAGTCTCCTCTCCTCCAAGCTCAAGAGACCCAGCTCCCTCAGCTTTTCTTCATCAGGGAGATGCTCCACTCCATCATCTCTGTGGCCTTGTGGAACTGAGAGGCCCAGAATTGGACACAACATTCCAGATGTGGTCTCACCACAGCAGAGTAGAGGGGGAGGAGGACCTCACTTGATCAACTAACCTTCTGATCTACCCCAGGATGTTGTTTGCTGTCTTGGCTACAAGGGTCCATTACTGGCTCCTGGCCATCCTGCTGTTCACCAGGACCCCCAGGTCCCTTTCTCCTACACTGCTGTCCAGCAGGTCAGTCCCCAACCTCTACTGGTACCTGGGCTGGAACCTCTTTTGTGCAAACCCATTTTTTTCTTTCCTTATTGCCTTTGACAACCTTCTTCCACTGCAGAAGCACAAGCATCTAGCAGGATAACTAAGCCATCTGTAAGGAAAAAAAAAACCCTACTGACATTAACCTACAGCATTTAAGAAAGGGATACAAAGGGTTTCTCTCTGGTCCCCAAGTGCACAGTAACAACCTGCAGCAGAGCTGCCGTCAGCTCATCTCTGAAGGCACTGGAGGCAAGGCAAGGTGCTTCTGGTGATGATCTTTCTTATGGAAAGCAGTCCCAGCCACTGTTTACTACTGCTGAGGGACAAAGCAATTTCTGTTCGCGTTCTGCAATCAATGCTGATCTCGCCAGGCTGCAAGAGCTCAGAATATACTGACTCCCTCTGATTTGATGCAGAAGTGGCAGCAAAGGAAAACAATTAAAATGCTACGAAATGAAATGCAGGGCGACAGCTGCGTTTTGCCTGGGCTCGGTTCCCACAGTGTCAGCTCATCAATGTGCCGAACCAACCAATGCTAATGAACCAACACGGTGTTACCGATTCACACTTCATTACAGAAAACAAGAGGTTCTCCCAGAGGTTTCCTCAGAACCCCAAGTCAACCCAATCCAAGGCAAACCCTCATCACAGCCGCTAATCACATGTCCTGAAGATGTCACTTGTCATTCTTCTCTGTCCTGGGATCTGCACTGCAATGCTGTGTCCTTTTGTTATGCTTGAGGTGGCCACACGGTCTCCTTTATGCTGGTGGGACGCTGGAATCACAGAACGTTAGGGGTTGGGAGGGACCTTGAAAGATCATCCAGTCCAATCCTCCCAACAAAGCAGGATCCCCTAGATCCAGTCGCACAGGAACATGGCCAGGCGGGTTTGAAATGCCTCCAGAGAAAGAGACTCCACAACTGCCTTGGGCAGCCCCTTCCAGTGCTTCATCACCCTCACTGGGAAGAAGTTCCTTCTCATATAGATGTGGAACCTCCTGTGTTCCAGCTCACACCCACTGCCCCTTGTCCTATCATTGGATGCCCCTGAGCAGAGCCTGGCTCCATCCTCCTGATACCCACCCTTCACATATTTATCAGCATTAATGAGGTCGCCCCTCAGTCTCCTTTTCTCCAAGCTCAAGTGAACCAGCTCCCCCAGCCTTTCCTCATCAGGGGCATGCTCCACTCCAGGACATGTTCCAACTCATAGGAAAATATGCTACAGGGATAATCTATCAGCAAAATAAAACATTTTCAGGAGTTGTGGCAGAACACCCGCCGTGTAAAGCAGAAGCTGCTTTGCTCTCTTCAGTGGAATTCTGCTAGGAGAAGAAAAAAGCTTTACATTGCATCCTATGGAGTCAGGGCAGAGCACAACGCAAACTACAAGCTAGTTTCTGTGACTGCTGCTCTTAGGAGAGCAATAACTATATTTTCATTTACAAATGTGGAAACTAGAACAAGTCCACTGCATAACTCGACAGAGATTTTTGGAAAATAGGGGCAGAGCAGTTAGATCTCACAGAATCACAGAACATTAGGGAGTAGAAGGGACCTCGAAAGATCATCTAGTCCAATCCCCCCGCCACAGCAGGATCACCTAAACCAAGTCGCACAGGAACATGGCCAGGCGGGTTTTAAATGTCTCCAGAGAAGGAGACTCCACAACACCCCTGGGCAGTCTGTTCCTTTCTATACCTTCACAACTCGAGGGAAAAACATACTCATATGGGTCCGGCAACAGCCTGACTTCCCGCCTGCAAAGCGACCTGCCTGCGAGCAAGATGGGCACCCAACACCACTTGTCTGCCAGGTCCAGGGGAAACAGGGAAGAAGTCTCCCTCAGTATGCTCAGGCAAGGGAAGCAGAGGGAGGAAAGGAAAGGAAACTTGCATTCCCAGGCCAACTACTTCCCTCAAAACGTCACCCAACCTGATTGCAGATGATTTCTTCACTGCTGCCAGCCTAGTCGAAGCCAGACAGCAGCTTGGGGGGGACAAATCTGGAGCCCCTGTCTGAGCTATTAAAAACTCAAAAGCCATTGACTTCCTGAATTATGAAAGAAACAAAAAAATCAAGCTCACTCCTCAGAATAGAGGGGGATGGAGACGTCTTACTTCACTTTACCTCAGACATAAACAGAAATAATCCATCTCTTATTTTTGCAGGAGAACTTGTTTGCTCAAGGACCTTGTTCACAGAAACCTTCCATCCTGAGGATAGGGCAGAGCTGCTGAACCCTTGGCCTTCCTTTTCAGGCAGTCTGGTTAAAAACCACTTAAAACTAGGAACCCATTGGACTGGAGTATTGTGCCCAGCGTACAGTGGAAGCTGGAACAGAGGAGGTAACACATCTATGTGAGAAGGAACTTCTTACCAGTGAGGGTGACAGAGCCATGGAAGGGGCTGCCCGGGGGGGTTGTGGAGTCTCCTTCTCTGGAGATGTTTAAAACCCACCTGGACATGTTCCTGTGCAACTAGATCTAGGTGATCCAGCTGTGGCAGTGGGGGGATTGGACTGGCTGATCTTTTGAGGTCCCTTCCAGTCCCTAATGCTCTGTGATGCTGTGACCTATTCCACACACTGAAATAAAGAAGGCACAAACAGTACAAATCAGACGAAAAAAACCAGGGCAAAACCGCATCGTTCGGACAGTAAAATTCACCTTCTTTCTACGAGAAATCAAATCTGATTTCATCAGTCTCTAACACTGGTCGTTTTGCAATTCTCCATCTGTCCCCTGCAATCCCTTAGGGTAAACAACAAAAACCCCTATAAATCAAGCACAAGACAAATGTTGGGTCTTTGCTACGTTATGAACAGATAGAAGTTCAGCTAAAATTGGATTTCCAAGTGATACAGTTGAATTGCCTACACCAACATAAACCAGGTTAACATTATTTTTAAGAACATCAACTTCAGAGAATGTGAGAACATTGAGAGCAAAAAAATCCCAGGGCCTCTCTGTGCAATATGGAAGGTTCTGGGAGGCACCAAGCTCTTTTTAAACTGTGGTGTCAGTGTTTTCTACAGGAAAAAACTAAGTACAAGTTTGGGTTCTGTGATTATGTGACTACAAAAACCCCACCAGAGTAACAGAAACAGAACATTTGAGACAATACTGAGAAAAGCTACCTAAAACCACTCCTTTGGGGTCGGCAGAGGGTTTGCTTAAGTAGACTCCCACTTTTTTGTTTTGGTTTTTTACCAAGTGAGCTACCTTGATGAGCTCTATTCCTTTGACTGATCACAGAATCACAGAGCATTAGGGACTGGAAGGGACCTCCAGTCTAGTCCAGTCCCCCTGCCACAGCAGGATCATCTAGACCAAGTCACACAGGAACACATCCAAGCAGGTTTTAAACATCCCTAGAGGAAACTCCGCAACCCCCCTGGGCAGCCTGTTCCAGTGCTCTGTCACCCTCACTGTGAAGTTCCTTCTCATATTTATACGGAACCTCTTATGTTCCAGCTTACACCCGTTTCAGGAAACACACTTAGTACAGCTGGAGATACCATAATTGTCTGTACAAATCTTACTCTTCACCCCCCTCACATGTATCAGCTCCCAAAACACTTCCAAGGTCCATTTATTCCCTGTGCATTTCTTCATTAATGCAGCATTAGCACCTGAAGCTCCCAAATAACCAAAGCCTGGTTCATTTTGTGGACTACTTCTCCACAGATGAATCCACGGGATGCAAAGTTCAATTAAATCCCATTTTTTAGCATCTTTATGCTGCTTGTGTGTCCCTGCCCATGATCTCTGAGGTCCCTCCTAACAGAAACCATTTTGTTATTCTGTAATTCTCTGAAAACTATTGCCACAGCGTCCTGTCAGGCCAAAGTGATTCCCCAAAGCCTTGGCCGGTCACAATGTCCAGGTGTCAGCAGCAGATCAGTTAAATAAAAATCTTTCATGCCATCCACAGGTATTGCTGCATTTTCTCTGCATGTTTTGGACTTAATTTTGTCACAGGGTTCAAGTCAGGTAGGACTTTAGTGAAACCTCTTGAATTACAGTGAAAAAAACGTACCTGAAGGTGCCCGTGACTTTTCTAGCTGTGGAGTCTTCTGCTTCTTAAAGTTTGTTGTTTCTTATCCCTATACAACAACACTTCAGATCACGGGTGTATGCTATGTTATACTGTCTGCCAATAAACTTTAAGTTTTTTTATCATTATTCAGACATTTTTATGCTTTTATGACTTTTAAAAAATGAACATTGCCATCAGCCAGCCTCGGCTTTCACAGGCAGCAGTACCACATGCATGACCAGAGTTATTATCTAAATACTCTCTCAGTACCTAGAAAATAGAATCATTCATTAATATCTTATGAGAAGAATTTGGGGTCAGGCTTTTTGCCTCTCATAATGCATTTTAATGCATTTCACATTGAGTCTTCCATTACGGTTCTAGAGAGGCAATTCAAACTTCCCTTCTGTTCAATATTTCCTTGTAAGAGAAGAACAAAAGCTGGAATTCTCTACCTACTGCTAGCTCATTCCTACGAGATTTTTTAAAAATTCATTACTAATGGATAGGGACTCTACTTTCCACCACACCATAAAGTTATATGTTACGTCCATGGGTCAAAAAAGGAAATGTATATTTTTTTTCCTTAAATAAATGGGAAGCAAACCCTAAAGAAGCATTTTTTTAATGACTGTGCCTTGAACACGTCAAACTTGGAGGTGAGATTGCTTCAAAGTCTCTTTGCATATTGGGTAATGAATCAGAATGTTCTCATTGTTGTCTAGAATCAACATTTCAGAGAGGAAGTATTTTTAGCTGGTAGAAATGTGGATTTCATGTAGATCTGTATTCAACCAACCTGTATAGAATTAGTCTGATATGACAAATATTTACAGGCATGGACACATATCTACCTATTCTGCAGAGCTGATGATGCCAACAGGGAAATACTGAAGCTACCTGTTTTCCTCTTTTTTTAAAAAATAGACAACACGTACAATGAGAAACAGATTGTACTGTTCTCATACCACAGTGACTTTGTAAAGAGTTAGTAAGGTTGTGCGTATTTGTTGTTACGAGTATTTATGCTGAGAAGCCCCACAGATCTCTAGGTGCCTTCTATTCCCACACCTGTCTCCTCAGCTGTGTACACGTATGGATACAAGCAGAACGCTTTGATTTTTTGAAATTATTTTAATAAATCATGAAGTTTAATAAATCAGTTTGTCTCTAATAGCAAAGCTTAAAATACTACTTTCTTAATGTTTTGGTAATTATCTTCAGAATGGCAACAAATTAAATCTTTCATTTCTTACACCTTACAAAATAAATCCCTCATTTCCTAGAGTCTGCTATTTTATCATTTTTTCAAACATTTTTGAACAACATGTATTACAAAAAAACCCAAAACCCTTTCAGTTTGTTTCACTTTTGCAACAGTAAAAAGTAAATTGCAAGATATGTAGGAGAACATCACCATCGTGCTGAGGTGCTCAGCAGGGATGTTGTCAGGGCTCTGCTGTAAACGAGAACACAGTTGTGCTGCAGCAGATCTCAAACCTGCTGCAGCAAACTCTTGTACACGGTGAGAAAATGCTGCTGAGAAATTTTAATCCCCCAGTCCCTTTACTGCAAGGATCATGCTTTTATTCTTATTTACTTCATAGGCACCTTATAAATATTTGATTTCAACAGGAGCCATGGAATAAAATGAGCTTTTAGCACAAGGTGACCGAGTTTGGTTTAACTTTCAGGTACAATTAAATATTTTATTGCCGTCCTACTGGAAGAGAGGACACAGTCACATATATGAGATGAGGAGGTTCAGCATCCCAAAATCCTGAGGGCATCCTCCATCCCTGTCTACACATGGCTCCATGGTTTAGTGATGATGGTGGCATTGAGCTAATGGTTGGGCTTGATGATCTTTGGAGGCTTCTTCCAAATGTTAATGATTCTATAAGCCACAGAATCATAGAATCACAGAATGGCTTAGGCTGGAAGGAATCTTGGAGATCATCTATTCCAACCTCCCTGCCATTGGCAGAGACATCACTCAACTAAACTTGGTGGCTCAAGGCCTCATCTAACCTGACTGTGAACACTTCCAGGGAGGGGGCAATCACTCCAGGGAATCGATTCCAGAGTCTTTCCACCCTTGTACTGAAGAACTTCCTGCACCCAACTTGTCACTGTGCCTGGGATTGGCCCAACTCAGATGCAGGACCTTGCATTTTGACTTGTTGAACCTCATGCAGTTTGGACTGCCCTCAGAACCTATGACTCTGAAAAACAGGAAACTTTTCTTTACTTTTCAATTCCAAGTAACATATTTTAAAAATAAAAATAAATTATTGTTGAAACCAAAGCATTTCAACATCCCAGCTGTCTTCTGCATTGTGTTGTCAGCTTCAGAAGTTTCCAAAGCCTAACAACACACACTTCAAAAGCAGCTGGTTTAAACCTACATCAGCTAATGAAAGAATATCTTTTAAAAGTATTTTCAGACACGCTGCAACACCCCGCAAGCTTTGCAACCCTCGACATCTTGACAAACGATGTAACGGCACAGAGCTGGTCGCCGAAATGAAGCTGGCGGGGAAGAGTGGCACATTCTCTCTTGCTAATTGACAACTCGGGAAACAAACACACAAAGGGAAATACATTAGGATATTACCCCAGTGGGTACAGGCTGTCAGCAGATGCAACCTGGTTATGAGTTTGAAATAAGTGCTTGGTTTTTATCTCATGGCAGGGTACGGTGATGAGGTTCTGGAAATAGAGGAATCTATCTGCAAGGGCTGGTGGCATAAAGTGCCTAGAGAAAGACAGAAAGTGCATTTGAAAAGGCAGCAATTTAAATATTTCTATTGTTGTGTGGCTTTTTTCTTAATTAACAGCTTTGCAGGATGGCATATTATTGGTGACTTGGAAAGAACTTCAAGGTGGGAAGCTGGGACAGTCACACGTTAAAGGGAAGACATTGAGGTGCTGAATGGGTACAAAGAAGGGCAACAAGATTGGTGAAGGGTCTGGAGAGCAAACCTTGTGAGGAGCAGCTGAGGGAGCTGGGGCTGGTTAGTTTGAAGAACAGGAAGCTCAGGGAGACCATACTGCTGACTGCAACTACCTGAAAGGAGGAGAGAGAGAGGTGGGAGTTGGTCTCTTCTCACAAATAACAAGTGATAAGGAAGAGGAAACGACCTCCAGTTGTGCCAGGGGAAGTTTAGGTTAGACAGAACGAAAAATTTATTCATGGAAGGGGTCACCAGGCCTTGGAACAGGCTGTTCACTTTAGCTACAAGCCCACCACAAACTACTAAAATCCTGCCCATAGTTTCACCACAAGAAGATCTTCCATCTGTGAAAGCCCTCCTACTGCACTAATTTTTAAAGATATAATTAAGTAGTTAAGGAAAATAGAAAAGAATGTAATAAATGTGACATCCTGCAGCTTATTAATGAAACAGATAGAATATTACGGTAAGATAGAAATGAGAAAGAAAGAAAGAATATGAGATGACCCTTTTAAAAGTTACAATTCTGGAAGCCTCAATAAATGTGAAATAAAATATTAAAATGCTAAAAGAGTCGCATGTATTATTTATTTCTCACATAGCTGACTGCGTCTTCATAGAAATGTGCAGAAAGAATAAACAACATCTCGTTCCAATCGTCCTTCTCCATTTCTGTAGGTCCCACCACAAATGCGGATGGTGAAACCTTGGCATTACTGATGTTGCAGTCCCTTCCTAGGGACTGGTTCCAGGATCCTTACTCCAGTTAAATATCTTCATTTCCATAACAGATTTTTATCTTGAGGAAGACAAAAATACTGTGAAAATTGAATAATTCTATTAGCATATAATAATTCTATTAAAAATGAAGATTTCCATTATAATGGAATAGTATAATTTAATAATTGCATAATAATTCTATTAGAATAAGTTGTTTGAAACCAAAAAGTCATATGTGAATATTTAGCCTTATTTAACAAGGAATTAAACCATTACCTGTAGCTTGACAGCTGGATTTCAAGGATTTTACCAATATATACATATGTATATATAATTCAAACAAACAAAACTCCTGGATTTCAAGCACTTGCATTGCATTTGACGGTGATGAGTAGTTTTAGTTTCTCTAGATGGATATAGCACATCCCTCTGCCTCCACCAGCCTTTTCCAAACTAATTTCTTTTCTCTCTTGTGGGAATTTCCCCACTTTTATGGCATTTTCTATTGGCAACAGAGGAGGAAAACAATGATTCCATCACAGCTCCCTAATAACTCCAAAGCAGTAGCCTGCTGTGAGGTATTTTAGTCCTTTCTCACTTTTCCAAATAACTTCCACAGAGTTAGCAAGTAACCGCAAACATCAGTGACCAGTGAGAAAAAAGAAGCCACAACTAAGCCCACCCAAACAACCACAAACCCCAACAGCTTTCACGTATTATTGCAGAACACCATCAAATCTCTCACGTACACAATGATGACCTGAGCTTAGCCCCTGCAGCAGAATCCAGCGCACAGCCTGGCTGTCCTCAGGCATTTCTAATATGTGCAGGTAAATATTGATCAAACAGTGTTGGCAGGGCTGCAGATCCTCTGACAATTCCTCATCGCTTTTGCAAAAAGGCTTCTCAGGTGGTTGCTGCTATGAAGACTTGAGCAGTTCTCCTGACCTGTGGGCAAGGGGCAAGTTAGCAGCTGAAAGGACTAGTAAATCAGTGAATAAATGTGTCATATAAACCTGAATTCAATCTCACAAAGAGGCTGAACTTGTGATTTGAAGCAGCTGTGATGGTACTGAGGCACTGGAACAGGTTGCTCAGAGAGGTTGTGACTGCTCCATTATCTCTGGAAGCGTTCAAGGCCTGGTTCGATGGGGCTCTGGGCAACCTGGTCAGGTGCAAGCTGTCTCTGCCCATGGCAGAGGGGTAGGACTAGATGATATCAGAGGCCTCTTCCAACCCAAACCAGTCTGTGATTCTATGAAGAAATGCAGAGCTCAGGATACAGATCTACTCACAGAAACATTGTGCTATGTGACCAAGAGATCCGTGCAGGCTTATTGTGCTGACTTACTGCATTTGATGGTAATAAATCCTGCTGCTTTTCTCCTCAGCATGGTGGTTTTCTGTTTCTCAGCCTTGTGAAATCAGCAATTATTTGATACGCTCATTGTAGAGCTCCTTAATCATTCCATTGTTAGACCTGCCAGAAGTTTCTGTCTTCTGTAAGTGGCACAAAGTCTGAAAAAGGTTTTGGTGTTTTATTAACCCTCTTCTAACACATCCTCTAGGCAATCATGGAATAGCCTTAGGTTTTATAGGTTACACTAGAAATTTTGACTGATATTAGAACAATAACAGAAATTCAAGGTTAAAGACAGTCTCCTACTAGACATTCTTACATAATAAAAGAGACATGGAAGAGGTGAACCTCTGGGGCAACTAAAACAGGGAGAAAGGAAGGTTTTTTGCAAGTAAATGTGAATATTTATCCATGCTACAGACCTGTCACCAGACAGTGTCATCAGGACACTTTCATGATCCTGCTCTGCTGCCCAACTCGCTTCTGCCGTGATATCGTCAGACACTTGGTGAAGATAGAGTCATGGCTGATGGCTGAAATCATTCTCCTGGAAAAAGATGTGATGTTTATTAGTCTGAGTGGAAAAGTCGAGCAAGTCAAAGACCTTTTCGGACAGGAAAGCTTTGTGAATAGCGACATTACTCCACCAGTGGCAACAGGGATTATTCCAGCCTCTCGCCAGTGGGCAGCAGCTCTTCTACTTGTTTTCCTTGAACTCAATAGGTATACCTTGTCTAGCTGAAAATGGTGCCTTTTATATGTGACAACACCAGTTCAGGGGCTTTTTTTCCTACCATAAAACCAACCCTCCATTAAGTTGCCACCACTGAAGATGGAAAACAAAATTCAGCAATGGAAACTTTTGTAGCTTTAAGCTTAGCACTGTCAACCCTTATGTCTACTTTAGAAATACTAACAAACAGAAAAAAAGACACATTTCTTTTGTGCCCATAATCTCTTTAGACCACAGCTACACTGAGGAGGGGTTTTAGCCACAAGAGTTACGAGACACTTTAAGGAAAAGACCACCAGATCAGATATGTTGCATCCAAAAATGATTCATGGAGCATCCAATTCTGCCAGGTCCACTCTTTGCCATGGTTATGACAAAATAAATGCATTCCTAAAAAGAAATACAATTCATACAAGTTCTGGGCACTTCCTCTGAAGGCTCAGCTATTGTCAGTTTTATTTCACTTGGCAGAGAATTTTGTTTGGTCTTCTGCAGAAATATTAGCATCAAATATTAATCATTTTCCTCTATTCATAGTCATAATATACTAAGTGTTTGACTGTTTTCCATCATTCTAATAAACTATTCTGAAAGGAAAGAATTATGAATTGTCTTAGATGATGAAGCAGCTGAAAACCAGGTTCCATTTCTGGAAAGCACAATAGAGAGCAAGTCTACGTGATTGATGAAGAAACGTTAGGGCTCACGATGTACAGATGCAATTTGTCAATCTTTTTTTTTGTGTGTGTTAAATACCAGAGCATTTCAGATATTCTTGTACCTTTTCCACACATTTCAAAAGCCACTTGAACTTCTGTGGGAGGCAATTAACAGTAACAAAAGCGAACTTCAGGTTTGAGTACATGGTTTTTAATGCTATCCACAGAAATTCAGGTCAGTCTCGAAGATTTCAGGTGAATAAAATCTTCTGTCTGTTGTATACCAGGAACTTTTGTTTTCTATCACCGCCAACCGACAAACCTCCTCTGCCAGCAGAAATCATGGTTGACATTGAGAAAGTGAAGGCATCAGGTACAGACTTGCAAAGACTGACTATGATAGGGACAGTCAGGGACTGAGCAGCCGGACTCACCTCAAGCTCTGAGGATACCTATGTACATCACACCCAGATTTCTCAGACCCTTTTCTTTTTTTTCTTGGACACATCTAAACGCAAGCAGAAGAGCTCTTTCTTTTCCAGAGTGAAGTTTAAAAAGATCTAATGTCTAAGTATTTCCTTTCTGAAATGCTTTTAAACAAACACTGCCTTGAGAAAAGACAGATAGACTTAATTAAAATGAAGGAGTTATTTCTAGAATAGTTCAGATTAAGTTAACTATTTAGTAATTGTGACGCTTCCACTGCCTTAAAAATACTGTTGATGAGGAATTATGGCTAAAAAAGACACTTTTAAAGATCTTATCACCTGCAAGAATAGTAAGTTGTATTATAATAAATACTAAAACATTATCTTCTTGATAATGCAAGATCTTAGTGGCTCTGTGGTGTATTCTCTCCAGTAGCTCTCTGCCCCTCTTGAACTGGGAAGCCTGGAACCGGATGCAGTACTTCAGATGCTGCCAAACCAGGGCACAATAGAGGGGGAGGTGATCCTCTATCACACTCTTCTTAATGCACCCCAAGAGAACATTGGCCTTCTTTATAGAATCCGAATCACAGAATTAGGTTGGGAGAGGTCTCAGGGATCACCCAGTTCCAATCCCTGACATGGCCAGGGATACCTCTCACTAGACTACGCAGCCCAGAGCCCCATCCAACCTCGCCATGAATCACAGAAACACAGAATGGCCCAGACTGGAAGGGACCTCCTAATGCCATCTAGTCCAACCCTAGTTGCTTGTAAAGAGTCTCTCTCCAGCTTTCCTGTAGCCCCTTCAGGTTCTGGAGTGAAGTGGCCTTCATGGCAATGATCCCACAATTTGTGACCATTAGATCTAAATTTAAACCAAAATGCTGTACCCCCATTCATGCTGTAAATAGGGACAGATGATCAGGTCTCTAGGAACAGCAGCTAGGGCAACAGCTAGGGTAGCCCTGTCCCCACAAGCCAAGGATCTGGCCGCTGCTCCCTGCCATGAGCCTTGTTTTAGTCATCAGTACATTCCATTCAGAGAGGAAAGAGGAATCCTGGCTCACCAAACAGTGAAGTGGAGATAAAGAGTCATCTAACAGCTCAGGCTGAACAGAAGTAATGTTGTGCCTAAACGCTTTCTTTATATTCACCCTAAGAATATCCTCTTGCCATAATTTAATTACACCTAAGAGGACATTACACCACAGCATAAGCAAGAAATTCTGAGAGCAATAGCATAGCCTACGACATTATCTGAGTCACTTTTGATGGGATTAATGTTGTTTAAGTAAGCTGAAGAGAATTTCACTGCACAAGATGGAAAAGCAACAGAACAACAGGTCCAGAGGGTGAGCGATGCTGTTCCAAGCACCGGCGGATAATTATGAAATGTAATCATACTTGGGATTTCTCAGGGAAAGGAGCAAGACCTGATACACATTCTAGCACATTCTTGCTGTTAGAAAGAAAAAGGACATTTCAAGGAAATTAAAACCACAGGCCAGCAGTTTTTGCAGCAAGTTTTGATATGAAAAGATTATTTATTTCATGTAATCTATAGCTGTACCAATGAAAGCAAACAAAAGGCATCAGGAATGTCATACCTGTAATATATCTGTCTGACGAGTACTTGACAATCTGGGACTAATCATCAGCTACACCTAGAGCCTTATCTCTTTGCTGGTGCCTCCCAAGGTTGCCCAGGGAGGCTGTGGCTGCTCTGTCCCCGGAAGTGTTCAAGACGAAATGTTGGAAGGGACCTCAGGGATCATCCAGTTCCAACGCCCCACCCTGGGCAGGAACACTGCTCACCAGACCAGGTTGCTCAAGGCTCCATCCAACCTAAACCGTTCCGTGATTCTCTGGCCCTATGAAATCAAAATTCTCTTGTGCAGTCAGGGAAGAGTTTGGCTATTTTGATGAAGCTATTTGCCTTAATACTGAAAACAAATCCAGCAGGCCAGAATCTCCTGAAGTAATCAATGACTAATTAAAAATATACTTTTAGAGATGAATAGGGAGTGACTACAAGACGCAACTAAGAGTGGGATTTTTGCCGTTTGTTGTCCCTCTTAACAATAAAACTCCATAAGTTCTCACAATGTCAAGGCGAGTCAACTTCACAACTAGCAAAGATAAAACCTTATGAAATAGCACAAGAATAGAAATGTTGTAAGAGAAAAGAAAACTTTGGTTTACAATATATTTGCCAACTTAGATCAAATATCTAAAAATAAAAATGTCTTCTTTCCTCACTAAATTAGTCCCAGCCAAGGGTACACTGAAGAATGCATACATTATACAAAACCAAAAGATGTTTAAAAATAGAGGAAAATAAATAAACACAAAGAGAACAAATATCTTGCTTTGAAATAAGCGATTCACTTTCATATACATAAATGCAAATAATTCTTTTATCATGGCATATGTAGCCTTAATTAGGGGGCGTACGTACAGGATTTCTCCCAAACTACAGAGGATCTGTCTGCACAGTTCACAAGGGAGATCAGAATAGTTGCATTGCATGACACTGCTGTGTGCAGCAACTTTTTTCTGCAGAACAAGAGGAGGCTTGTTTACAGCAATATATTTAGAAATGTTTGCATTAAAAACAAATTAAAAAACCAAAATGCAATCAATTTTGCACTGTGTATTGCCTGAAGAGACTACATTGACTACATGCTTTCTATTTTCCCCATAACCTTATTTCTGTATCCACCTACAATAATTTTGAGAACTATTTGACCTAGTGCAGCATCTGCACCAGCTGCTGGAAGATTCACCGGAAAGGTTGGGGCTGCCCCCACCCTTGAGGTGTTCAAGGCCAGACTGGATGAGGCCTTGAGCAACCAGCTCTAGTTGAGAGGCGTCCCTGCCCTCCCAACTTCGTGGCAGGGAAGTTGGAGCAGACAAACTCTAAGGTTCCTTCCAACCTGAGCCATTCTATGATTCTATGATCTAAGTGGAAGGAATTTTTCCCATCCTTGTGGACCCATATCCTCTTGCAGATTCATATCCTCATTATTCATGAAAGTAGATAATAGTTCTTTTAACCTGGGGAAACTGATGCACATATTGAACAGCTCGGCACTGATCTCCCAAAGGGACTGGCAGAAGGGGAGAGGGAAGACATGGAGGAAGGATATACAGATAAGCATTGCTACACATCTTGATCTGAAGGGCTTGCTCCTTTCAGAAAAGGATCTCAACTATGAGATCTGCAGAGTGCTGCAAACACGCAGACATGTAACACCTCCAGTTTTTGCTGTGGTGCTAGTCTCCAATAAAAAAGGGAATGGGAACGACAGGATTCCTGTGATTTCAATCTCATAAAGTTGAAAGCACTGGCTGCCTGGGGAAACCACTGGAGGAGAACCCCATATGTTTGTCCCAATCCTTTCCCACCTTCCTCATACATTCTTTCAAGTAAAATTGACAATCTCAAACTGCAAATCCACTGAGCTCTTTAAAATCCCGGGATTAAATCTAATGATCATCTAATGATCACTGTCTATGACCATTTTAAAAATCACCAAGTACTGCCATTCCAGCTCAGTGGGTGGCCTTGCAAGAAATTCAATACAATCAGGCAAGAAAGGAAATTCCTCACAGTGAGAAGGAAATATTTGGGCACAAAAGATGATGGACAATTATTTTCTTGGAAGTACTATTTCATAAACCCAACCATTTGCTTGTACTATTGAAAAAGAAATGGATAAATGGACCTACTTCCCACAGTGATGTCGGGAATGCAGAAGATTTATTTAGACTTTCAGAAATGTTTTGGATTTATTTACTAGTTGAGATGACTTCAAACAGAAATGGTAGCAAACCAATTCACTGGCAGTGAACATGAAGATGCAGCGGTTTAGACGTTTTTAGATGAACAAATATTAAAAGATCTGATCCTTTCACAGCGATGTGTGGACTTACGCACTAACATGCCATTCCCTCTGTGCTCGATGGTATCAACACTTCTAACAGTGGACAAAGTAATGGTATTAGAAGGCACTTGTGGAAAAAAAACAGACTCAGGTCAAACAGAACTATTTATATCGAATTCACAAAATTGTCTCATCTGAGGGAAAAAAAATTTGAGCAGACATCAAAGTGCTTTTATGTTGTTTCAACGTTTCAAAGCCAAACTGATTCTATTTTTTACTTTCCATGTTTCATTTCAAAGTACTTCTTTTTTAAAGAGTAAAACATAAAGACATTTTTTAAGATTTTTGTTTTGTTAGAGAATCTAATGAAAATATTTTAGACTGACACAAAACAAGCACTGAGCTGTCTGAGGTGTTTTGGGCTCACCTAGCAAAAACAAGTATCAATCAACCAGATTGCTTCACAACTCAAATGAAATCAGAAACAAAATAAAAACAATCATAGGGTTGGAAAGGACCTCCAAAGGTCATCCAGTCCAACTCCCTTACAACAAGCAGGGACATCACTCACTAGACCACATTGTGGCCAGCACAGTAATTCTGTTGTTCCAACATGTGAAAAGCTGTCAGCTGTTATTTACCTGAACAGGCATGGGCTGACCAGAAAGCTCGTAGAGTCTCATTCTCTGGAAATAGCCAAAACCCACGTGGATCCCTGTGGGATCTTCTCTAGGTGATCCTGCTATAGCACTGAGATTGAACTAGATGATTTTCAGACATCCCTTCCAACCTCTACCATTTGTAGAATCATAGAATGCATTGGGTTAAAAGGACTTTCAAAGGTCATCTAGTCCAATCCCCCTACAACAAGCAGAGACATCTCTAGAACACATTGCCCAGAGTCCCATCAAGCCTGACTTTGAATGTCTCCAAGGATGGGGCTTCCACCACCTCTCTAGGCAACCCGTTTCAGTGATCCACCACCCTCAGATTAAAAACTTTTTCCTGATGTTCAACTTAAATCTACCCTTTTCTGGCTTGAAATCATTACCACTCAATCCTATTGTTCCATGATAGGTTATTGTAAGATCCCTCAGAGTCTTCTCCTCTTGAGGCCAAACAACTCCAGCTCTCTCAGCCTGTCTCTTACCATGAGAAAGTGCATCCTGCCACTCAATAAATAAAACACAGTCAAGTGGTCAAATCATATTATGATGTGTATCTCCAACCCATAAAATAATTCTAAAAAACTTACGTGTTTCTTAACTTACTTTTTTTTTTTTTTTTTTTTACACATAACTCAAGCTAAGAGGACTTCACAAACCACAGCCTGCTGGTACCTACTGGAAGTCCAGAGGTACATGTTTCCCGTCCATTGCTTGTGTGCATTATGATTATATAGATAACATTTACACCAGCTGAAACGGTGACCTTATTCTTTTTTTATTTCCTGTCCTTTATATAGTCTTTCTCCTTTTAAGAGTTTGTGACCTATTTGCTAAGGAAAGATCCTTCCTGTCTGTTGGGAAGAAGTCTACTTGCCTGTCGAACAAACCCAACAGTAGATGCACCTGTTTCCCCCTGCATCACATCCCATCTTAACATCTACCTTGGAGATCATCTACCCATCATTCTCTACTTTTAAGGCCCTCACCCCAAACCCAAGAATATTTAGGCAATATATCTGATTTTAGTATTACTAGTTTTCACACAAGAGACTCTGCACTAAGATAATTTCTCAAGCAGTGTTAAAGAACCATGAAATCCACGAATTGGTCAGCTTGGAAAAGTCCTTCAAGATCATCAAGTCGAAACATTAACCCAACTCTTCAAAGGCCACCGCTAAACCATCCCTAAACTCCATATGAATTTACAAGGTGCCACGAACAGTGTTTATTTTTTTCCTTCTTGATCTTTACTTCTGGGACAGGTTCTGGTGCTTTGTCTGCACTCTAGCTAGTGATCAGGACAGAAGTTACTTGGAAAAAACCTCTGTTTTCAACAGCTAAACATGTCAAATTGCAGCAAAAGTCATCAGACAAATGCATCTTCCTGGCTTCTGCATATCAATAGAGACAATCCCAAATCATCTCTCCAAACCTTGAAAAATTAGTCTATAGGATTTTTCAGAGTCTATCTACGCTCTGAAAAAGCCTGAGAACAAGATCATACCTGCAGGAAGCTCCTGTGCTGGACTGGGATCTAACAGCGATGTTCTGGCTCAAACTGCTGTTTTGATGTGCCATCAGTGACAGATGGCATCAGGATAGAAAAACATTTCTGCTTCTTGGTGGTGGACTAAGGAAATCGCAGTACAGGGCAAGGCTTCTTCCCAGGAAACTCAACAACCAACCTTAAAAAAAAACAATAAACAGACAAACACCTTTCACCAAATCTAGAGGACAGAAAACTACTCACAGAGGGGTACAAGTCCTTTGAAAATATGAAATAAAATCAAAGCTTACAGTGAGGTGCACTAGAGAAGAAAAATGAAGCAACAGGCTTTTCTTCAAGCCTGTAAAATTCAGTCTAATATGTGAATTACATCTTAAAACAGTAACTGGTGAACTTGATAGAGTAGGGCTATTGGTTGTACTTGATGATCTCAAGGGTCTTTTCCAACCTCAATGATTCTGTGGTTCTATGAACTGGGTCTTTGCATCAGGTCAAAGCCCCAAACCATACTTGAGACATATACTTAAGTGAGGTTCTCAATCATATTTACATTTAGAAGGGGACACCAGGACAACCAGAGAGCTCCTTGGGAAGGTCACACTTCCACGGAGTTGTTAACTTCTAAAGACCACAAAATAAACCCCATAACTGGTTTTCTGTAGCAGAACCTCAACATTCTGATATTACTCTGGTTCAATTTTTCACATCACCCAGCTGTATTACCCTGAGGGTCTCACAAAGATCACTTTTCTTACCTGTTGTGAGGCTCTAGCAGACAGCAGAGAGCTGGGTGACAGATGGTAGCACCAGCACAAGAAGGCTTGCTCTGGATTTGTTTTCCAATTTGGTTAATTTTACAGATCTGTGGACAAGCAGAATTAAATAAAACCTTCTCTTCCTTCTGCTTAATGCATAGCTATGATTTATGTTCTAAGCAGCTCCTCAAGAGGTCAAGGACTCAATTAGAAGAGCAACTGTTGAAATACAAAATGAATGACAGTTTTAGCTCCAAATAGGTTGTAAGTTGAACAGAAAGAAAAAAAAATAAGATGAAAAAATGAAATTTATTTTTGCATAGTAAAGGACACATAAGATACCTGAGCAGAAGAAATTATGTGTTGAGTACGTGTCTGACATCTCACCTAAGTGATTCTTTTTCCTTTATTACAATCGCTTGTAGAAACAGAAATGTTACATTACTAATGGTGCACTTCTGATTGTGTATTTAAACCTCACACAACCCCACTGTCACCAATTTATGGAGGTGAATGGGGCAGGCAGAACTGCAGGGCTTCAAAGGATAGCCAAGAACTGGATGGGCAGAACAGGGGCTTACTGAAATCCCAACCTGCCCCTTCTGGAATCTGATTCCATCATGGGAAAAACAGGGGAGAGAGCTGGAACCCCTTCCCTGTGAGGCCATGCTGAGCAACCTACTCCAGCTGATGTCCCTGCTCACTGCAGAAGGATTGGACTGGATTTTGGGTTGGTCCCTGTGGTGGGTTCAAGACCACAATTAAAGATAAAGGAAAAGAAAACAAAGCAGTTAGGTCTCGATGAGATCTCAGATA
>JAOXOE010088711.1:0-26247 GCA_028565055.1 Phoeniculus purpureus
CTTTCAGGTAGTTGTAGAGAGTGATGAGGTCTCCTCTCAGCCTCCTCTTCTTCAAACTAAAGAGCCCCAGCTCTTTTCATTTTTCCTTGTAAGATTTCTTCTCCAGGCCCTTCACCAGCTTAGTTGCTGTCCTCTGCACCTGCTCAAGCACCTCCACATCTCTCTTTTATTCAGTTGCCCAAAACTGGACACAGTACTCAAGATGTGGCTTCGCCAGTGCCAAATACAGAGCGATGACAACTTCCCCACTCCTGCTGGCCACACTGTTTCTAATAGAATCCAGGATGCCGTTGGCTTCCCCTGGTCCCTCTCTGCCACATTGCTCTCTAGCCACATCTCCCCAAGCCTGTAGCATTTTGTGGGGTTGTTGTGGCTGAAGTGCAGAACCTGGCACTTGGCCTTATTGAAGCTTATGCCATTAAGATGCTTACATCATCTGCAGACTTACTGATGGTGTACACTATTGAGATGATACACTCCTTATTGAGATTATCAACAGAGATGCTAAACAGATATGGTCCCAATACGAAGCTCTGAGGCACACCACTTGTGACAGGCCACCAGATGGATTTAACTCCATTAACCACTATCCTTTGGGCCTTTCAAGCAGCGTTTTATCCAGCAGATTGTGTGCTTGTCCAAGCCATGAGAAGCCTTGTCACTCTGCACCTGCCTGAAGACACCAAAAATATAGTGAGTTCAAACCCACTCCTCTTGCTTGTGACCATTGTGGGAAGAATCCAGGCCCTGGATAAAGGGCTAAAGCTAATGCAAATATCTTGTTCTTCGTGGGAGCAGTGTCCTTGTGAAGAGAATCATCTTCTGAGCATATCACTTTCGTACCAAGGTTTTCTGGGCCACTTTCTCAAGGGGAGGGATCCCAGCAGGGATTACTTGAGGTGGGTTCAAGACCACAATTAAAAATACAGGAAAAGAAAACAAACCAGTTAGGTCTTGATGAGATTTCAGAAAGAATTTGCCAGACAATGAATATCTTAGGAAAAATGGAAAAAGGTTTATTAATTCTATAACTGTATACAGAAAAGAAGAAAAGATTAAGCAAGTTACTGCACACAAACTAGACACTGTGTCACAAATGCCATCACATACTCTGAGAAAAATATAATGGAAAATTACTATCATATTGGTCCCTGTTTTTTTTTATGTTAAAGACCTGGGAAAAGAACGTGTAAGTCAAGTAGAGACAGGTACCACCACCATCGCTATTATTCATGTGTCACCATTCTCATCTGCAGACACCAGTACTCTCGGCTGTCCAGAGTGGTGAACTTTTAAATTATTCAGCGCAGCTTTCTCCAGCAAAACACTGATTGGGCAGGCCTGATTCCTCATTGCTTGAACAGCATCCCTCGATTCAGGCAACATACTTTGAAACAGGAGCCAGTCTCTGTCTTCCATGCCAAAGGTTTAAGGATTCTCGAGTCCTTCTGCTTTCTTCAGCTAAGCACGAAGGAATTCTCAGATGCCTCTCATAAGGCTCCTTCTCTCCCCAATACTCGAGCATCTCCAGCTTTTCTCAGTGACAGAAATGACAGTCTCCCTTCCTGCTGTTTTGTAAGATGGAGGCGATGGCCACACGGCCCTGACCATGTGCAGGATTCAAAATGGAGACCAACCACATGGTCATGTCAGCAAAGGCCTCCTCACTCCTTAAATGTGGCCGAGAGGGTTCCATGAACCTCACATCTCCCTTCTGCTCCTGCCTCAGCTGCAGGGAGAAGGGGGAGAATTTGTCAGCTCACCACTGGTCGCTGAATGGCTGCTCCATGGTGGGGGAAAGATTGGCACTAAGTTCTTGCTTCTCTGGTCCACAGTACCAGCCCAAAGCTGGGCTGGGTCAAAGCCAGAACCAGTCCCAGTCAGAGCCAGGGCTGGGAGTCGGGGTCCGGGCTAGGGCTGGACTGCCTCCCCAGCCATGGCAAGCTGCCACCAGCCTCCCTGTTCCTTCTTCTCCCCCTACCCTGGAAAGAATGTGACAGTGCCCTCTGCTGAGAGGAAGACCCCAGCCAGAAGAGGCAGGGACAGGATGATCAACCTCTTC
Source organism: Phoeniculus purpureus (assembly GCA_028565055.1). NCBI lineage: Eukaryota > Metazoa > Chordata > Aves > Bucerotiformes > Phoeniculidae > Phoeniculus > Phoeniculus purpureus. The sequence continues at coordinate 2,063 of JAOXOE010088711.1, forward strand.
TTTCTTGTCATCTAGCCCACACACCCCTAGGGCAGGTACCCGGGACTATTCTGTTAAAGTGAAATGCACCTTTTTCCTTACAAAAGCACAAATCTATGTATCTGAAAATTCTGGTAATTTTCAAACTGCAACATTATTTAAAATGGGCATCTTAATATGATTAGTTGTTGACATACAATCCTTTTGAGTTCTATGAGCCAAGCTAATAAAATCCAAACCTTTCTCCCAAGTAGTATATATTTTCTTGGCATCCTTAAAGCTACAAGAGTAAAATCACATGGGGCAGTTTGGACCCTCAAGGCCTCATTTCTGTATGTGCACTGACTACCCTGATGAAGCAAATCCTCATTCTACCTGAAAAGTGTCTGTAAGGCCACAAGCTTAGTGAGCTGCTTCTTCAAAAAGTAATAATTGCATTGCTTCTTCCTAAGAAACAGTCCAGTCCCATTTAACTCCTTTACTTAACTAACTATAGAGAGGCAAAGATAGAAAAGTTCAGGATACTGGCTCTCCAAAACACCAGTAATCCTAAGGCATGCTACAAGTCTTCCTTCAAGTCAGGCATTTGGATTTGATTTAAAGTAGTAAGTAGGAGTGTCAGATGAGATACATGTCACCCCTTCTTTCCACCAAATTTCCCAAAATTTTACTTCTTGTAAGGGCTTTTGAACCTTTTCTGGGGAAATTTGCAAACCCAAATTCTCCAAATAAGAGATAATGTTCTGTTGGATTACCCCCAATTGTCTATTTCGTCTCCCCCCACAAGAATCTCACCAATATACTGATAAACAGCTATGCCCTTGGGTTTTGGTATTTTCTCCAGTTCTAGGCTAAAGCATAATAAGCCAATATGAGGGAATGTTTATACTCCAGAGAAAGCCAGATGAAAGTATACTACTGCCCGCAACCCCCAAGTAAAAGCAAAGCAATCTGTCTTCTGGTTGCAACAATATCATAAAAAACATGGCATCTATTGTTGCCGTGATCAGATGAGCCTTTTCCTGAATTGCTGTTGTCAGTTCAGCCAGATTAGGGACTGCAGTGGTTAGAGGTTTGGTGTTGGCATTCAGCCCCAAAAAATCTACCATGAGGCACCACTTCCTGTTTGCTTTATTGACTGGCCACATTGGGGTGTTGAAAGGTGAATGAGTATTTACCACAACTCCCGTCTCCCAGTATTCCTGCATAACCAGTTTGAGGCCTTCTTTCACTCCTAGGAGAAGGTGATATTGTTTTACACCAGTTACTTTACTAAACGGCAGTGGGGATGCAGTTTGAAGCAGCCTAATATTTGGCTGCAGGGTTCCAAAATTACATATATATCCTTCCAAGTCCTCCCACTGTCTCCCCTTGAGAACATCCATTCCTAGAAAATTATTCAGAATGTCCCCTACTGCTATTGCAATACTGACCATGCTTCCTGTCTTGGTAACCTTAACTTTGTAGAGCAACTTTTATGGCTTCTGTTGATCCTAAGGCATTCAAAACACATGGTGTCTGTTTAGGTGTAATGTGAGGTTCATTATTCTCATAATTAAGATAAGTACATTCTTTTCTAATCAAGGGTCTCAAGAGTTTTCTCCAAAACATTCCCTTGCTCCTTCAATTCGTTCTGAGGGCCTATCAGGTTTATTTGTTGGATACTCTTTTTCCTCTAGCCTCAGCTCTATCTCACTCAGTGATTCAGGGCTTTTCAAATATTCATCCTTTAAAGCAGCTTTTAACAAGTGGTTTTCTTTCCTTTCTAGCTCTAGTTGTTCTTCTAAGTTAAAAGTTGTTTCTTCTAGTTGCTGTTCTAGGTTGTAATTTATTTTCTGCAAAACTTGGACCAAATTTTCCAGAGATTCTATGATTTGATTTTCACTACTATACCACTTAAAGTGATCTTCAACTGCTTTAACAAGACTGGGTCTCAAAACAACACATTTGCCATTGCCTGGTTTGATCTTTGCAAAGATGTCACTCAAAACATCACACTTTGCAAGTGTGCCAAATTATGCGAAGCCCAGTCTTCCCCAGGTGTGGAGGGTCAAGCCTCATGCTTAGTCAAGAGTGCATAGAACAAGTCTTGCTATTTCCCTAACAGAGAGTTTCAACTCTAAGCCTTTTTGACCATTCTCGATACGAAGGGATCATAACAACTACTTTCAGGGAGGCCAAAACTTAGTTACACATACACATAGCTACAGCTGAATTGCCCTTCTCTTCCTCAGATTGTTGAAGGGAACAACAGAAATAAAGTACTTCAGGGAAGCCCACTTAGTTACTACAAAGTTGTCCTTTCACTTCCCTAAACAGGTAGTTGTCACTAATGTACGAAACCTCTTCCGCCTTTTGTACTTCAAGGTCTTTTGTCAGATCTTGTTACAGGTTGAAAATTACCAAAATTTTCAGATGTATAAAGTTGTGCTTTCATGAAGAAAAATGTGCATCTTGCTTTAAGAGAATTCTCCCAGTGACCCCTCCTGGGAGCAGTGGGCATTAGGTGGCACTATCAAAAGAGGGCTAACAAACTAACCCAGCCCTTTTTCCTTCTGGAAACTTTGCCCCAGCACATCAACATTGGTCTCCTTCTTCTCCCCTACCCCTTCCAGGTTCTGGAGGGAGACAGGACAGCAGGGGATGTGGCCACTGCACTCCCCTTGGGCCCCTTTTCTACCTGGGGTAGGTGGGCTGAAAAGCAGGCCACAAGCTGGAACGGTGGGCTGAGAAGCAGGACCTGGCTTACCCCACATCCTTACCCGAGATGGAAAAACAGGCCAAGAAGAAAGAACTTAGTGCCAATTACCGCCCCCATGTGACAACTCAGAGCTGCATCCAGTGCTGCAAGGTAAGCTGAAAAGTGCTCCCCTTCCCCCTGTAGCAGAGGTGGGAGGAAAGGAGAGAGAGAGAGGGAGACAGACAGAGTAATGGAACTCTCTTGACCATGTTTGTGGCATGGGGGAGGCCCCTGCTGACGCTGACTATCTTGTACTCTCCATGTGGTGAGATGCCATCTTTGAGCCATTGTTCAGCAGGAAGAGAGAGACTGTGATTTCTGCCACTGAGAAAGCTGGGGATGCTCAAGTATTGAGGAGAGAAGAAGCCTTTGGAGAGGCATCTGAGAATTCCTTCATGCTTAGATGAACTTTCTTTTCTGAAGGAAGCAGAAGGACTTGAGAATCCTGAAACCTTGGACAAGAGAAGAGACTGGGTTCATTTTGAAGCCATGTTTCCTGTGTTGAGGGATGCAGTTCAGGCTTTGAAGAATCAAGCCTGTCCAATCAACGGTTTGCTGGACAAGCTACACTAAAGAGTTGAAGAATTTGCCGGTCTGGAACGACCAAGGGTTCAGCATCTGCAGACCACCATGGTATGTGACTTATGGAGGACCTGTAAGGTCTCTCAGAACAAATAGGAGAGAGTGTGATTGTATCCCTCTCTGCTTGACTGACATGTTTTCCCCAGGTCTCTAACGTAAAAACACAAGACCAGTAAGGTAGTAATCTCCCACTGTATTTTTCTCAAGGAAAAAGCAATTTCTTTGTTTTAACCCACTTCATATCCTGACAGACAGATCCCTCAACTGGAATTTAGAATGCTTCACACCTAGGCATGTCTGGTGTGCATGAATTTTGAATTATCCCCCTTGCTATCTGGACACCTGTTCATCTCCAACTGTGCCTTGGCCTTCCTGACCTCATCTCTACACAGCTGGTCAACATCTCTATACCCTTCCCAGGATACCTGTCCCACCTCCACTGCTGGTGCAGCTCCATCTTGTTTTGTAGTTTGACAAGGAGGTCTGGACGCAGCCATGATGGTCTCTTATCTTCCCCTCCTGATTTCTTACTCTTGGGGATTGATAGCTCTTGCTCTCTGTGGAAAGCATCCTTAAAGATCTGCTGCTCTGTTCTGCACCGTTTTCCCTAAAGTGTCATTCTCAGGAGGTCATATTGTCCTTCTGGATGATACCCATTCCTCCAGCTTATTGACAGGGAAAGTTGTGCTGCTGGGTTGTTATCTTAGAGTCTTAGAAAGCTTGTCGTTTAAACTTCTAATTATTCCAAAAGCTTATGTTCATTAGAAAAGTGTTACAAATGTAATTTTAATATTTTATCTAAATAACTGTTAGCAGTCATTTAGAATCTTGCTAAGAGGACTTTACTTAGTTTTGTTGTCATGTACTTTACTGCTGAGTTTGATTTAAAAAATATTTGCCTTGGGCAGATTAGCAGTCTAGTGAAGACAGAGGTGATTTGTACCACATCTCAAGTAGTGTTGAACTAACATTGAATAAATCTGTCTTTTACCATTTAATGATCTTTTTGCAGTGCTTAAAAACTCTGTAACTGAAGCACAACACAATAGCACAGTACTCTCTCTTAAAAAAAACATCTTAACTTGGGTAGCTGGAAGAGAAAAAGTGGAAGGACTACAGCTACCTACATGCCAGGGAAAAAAGAATTTTAAGAAGCCATTCACTGACCCTTATTCATATGAAATACATAGGATGAGCGGCAACAGGTGTAAGCTGCAACATAGGAGGTTCCACATAAATATGAGAAGGAACTTCTTCACAGTGGGGGTGATGGAGCACTGGAACAGGCTGCCCAGAGGAGTTGTGGAGAAGTTTCGCTGGAGATGTTTAAGACCTGCCTGGATGTGTTCTTGTGCAACTTGGTCTAGGTTATCCTGCTGTGGCAGGTGGATTGGACTAGATGATCTTTTGAGGTCCCTTCCAATCCTTAATGATTCTATGATTCTATGACTGGAATATGCTGGGCTTTCTTCCTGCTTCTGATACAATTTTTGCTGATGTGTTGTATGTACTCTTTTAGTTAGTATTTGGTATCATGCCTCTTAGAGCATCAGATTGCCACCAGTTGTGCCAAGGGATGTTTAGATGTGATAGTAGGAAAAGTTTCTTCACAGAAAGTATTGTCAACTGCCAGGGGAGTGTTGGAGTCCCTATCCTTGAAGTCATTTAGAATGCATATAGACATGGTACTTAGGGACATGGTTTAATGGCACCTGGCAGTGCTGAGTTAAGTTGAACTCAATGATCCTGACTGTCTCTTTCAAGCAAAAGGATTCTGTGATAAGTAGTCAAGGGAAATTTTAAATAATTGTAGGATGTATATTGCTTTGAAAGCCAGCAGCAATCAAAGAGAAATTCTAGGGAACTGGAAGTAGCATCTACCAAAAATAAAAGTTCATGAAATTATATCTTTTTTATTTAAAGCTTAACTTCAACACTGATGGCTACAGTTAGTGAAGATTGATCTGGGCTGGTGTTAAATTATGTGGGCTGTTTTGCTAGCCTTGGTTAAGCTGTGGAATAATGGAACTCCACATATACATCTATATATATAGAAAGACTACATGTGTCTCACCAAGGCATGCATCTCACTAAGCTCTGTGTAATGTTCAGGCACTGAGTAATTACTGTGTAACACATGCCCATCTCCAGTGCTGGACAATGTATGACTTTTTTCCCGTGAAGATTGACAGCTCCCTCTGCTGTTGTTATCGTGAGGCACTGAGTAGAAAATCCTGCACACAGTGTTGGGCATACAGCATTATGGCAATTGACGGCTATCAGGCTGGCAATCTTTCTCAGAATAGCTTGCATTCAGATGCCTAGATAGTACACTTAGGACAACCTGCTTGTACAACCAATCCATTGCAAAGCAGAGCTTGATAGTGTTATTTAAACAAAGTATGTGAATTGAAATGTCTTTTTTAATTCCTTCCCTTTTCTTTCTTTTTAAAGCTTTCTATTTCTGTTTGTACCCATCTGGTCTATCTACCACAGACACAGACTTACGAAAGCAGTGGCAGTTGAAGTCTCACTTAAGGAACTGATATTAAGCAATGCATAGACACTGTAACATACTACTCACCATTCTCCTCAAAGCCAGAAATATGTTCCTTTTTCCTCTGTGATCTTCATCTCATCTTGACCATGCGTTTCATTTAAGTATTTAGTATTCATGAAGTTAGATTGGTAAAGAAAGTGTCTCTTTCACTTTTATTTTTCTGTATTTTAGGTGTGATTTGCTCATGCTCTACGACGAAATATATATGCTAAATTAAAGCTTGTGCTCCCTGAAAGAAAGCAGAAAAAGATAGCAAGTAGTGCACGTCCTCTGGAATGTTTAAGTTTCATTCATGTATGCTAGACTAAACTTCTCGGGGCTGAAACTATCTAGATAGGATAGAAAAAAAAAAAACCCTACTATAGTGATTGCTAGTTTCCTTATGCTAAAAATAAAGAACATATAACTTGTATCTCAATTTTGTCGATATGACAAGTATGGTATGTGATTTTTTTCATCTCAAACTCTCACATAGTCATATGAAATGTTGAAAGTCCTAACAGACACAGAAGAGTTTGTATCAACCTTAAGAACATGAAAGGATTTGGTATGGTAGTTGAAATTTTAGATGTAATTTCAACAGTTCTTGTTGAATATTTGGTTGGAGATGGAACCTCAGCATTTACATACTGAAATATGTTTGATCCACAATTGTGTTTCAGCAGTGGTATTCTACAAATGAAACATACTGCATGACAAAAATGTTCCTGTTTCCTCCCTGGAGGTTGATCTCTGTACTAGTTTTCTTGTGACCTACTTCAGAGAGCTTCACCAGAACAAAGTAATATTAAGGATGTTAAAGATTTATTTTCTAACCTTAGAGATTATTGCTTCTGAAGGATATTTACAAGCAAGTTCTGTATTTATTGAAGACATTTTTTCCCCGAAGCTTGGCACGTGTTTACAAAGCAGGTGTTCTCAATCATACTGTATATCAATAATGCCCTAGCAGAAATGCTAAGTTAGTTCGCATTTCTAATGTAATCATCCCTTTCTTCGACAGAAAGGATGATTGGGCAGGATCAATGAAAGCCAAAACCTGCTGCCATTCACCTTGTAAAATGAAGATATTACAGTCATTATTAAGCCAGAGTCGTTTTGCTTTAAAGACAAAGAAATGTTTTTCTTCACTGATTTCATGTAACTTTTTAGGTATTAATTTTGGGAAAAGATGAATTTTTATCAATAGGTTTAATTACTTCTGTGTGTTAAGAAGTCTGTATTAACTAAATAGCTTCGTTTCCAGAATAAAAAAAATAAATCTTCTTCAATGCAGCAGATATTGTGAGCTTTACAATACAGTACAATCTGTATATTGCTTTGTCTCTCTATTTTGCACTGAGTATACATGCACAGGCACTCACACATTCTTCACTGCACATAATCCCTTTCATAACTTGTTATTTTGAAGACATCTCATGTATAAAGCTCTACACTGTAAACTCAGATTGTGACTTGGCTTGCTGCAGAAGCAGTGCCTGATACAATTAAAATGACATGTTACATGTTCGAGAAAGCTGATTGGACATGGTGTTAGGGATATGGTGTTTTTTTAAAAAAAATTAATTGATAATGTAATAAATCAATACTATTCTATTATAGCTTTTGCTAGATTTTACTATTCATTGACACTATTCACAGTATAGTTGTCTTAAGCTGTCTGTCTCCTTAAAATTAAAAAAAAAAGACATGAACAACTCTAACTATTCATTTCACTGTATCTCTGATGAATTCAAATTTTACACCACATTACACGGTTTTGCAAATGTCTTTTTTTTCCTGTTTTAGCCTCCTGGGATCACACGTAATAAACCATAAGTTTTCATTAGACTAGACAAGATACAACATAGTGCTTCTATTTGATGATTACCTACTTACACAAATGATACCAAGTAATCCTAAAACAAAAGTGAGAGAATTATACCTGTCAGTGTCAAAATTATATCTCCTGCATCTCAAAATGCCTTATTCTATTTTGAATTGTCTATTCTAACACTAGGTTATGCTTACTTTGTTTTTTTCAATAGCTGTACAGTATTTGCCTGTTCCTCTTTTCCAGTATTAACTGTTGCTGTACTGCACAATTCTATTTTTTTCTTTTACATTATTTTTTTGATCATGTAGTGAGATGAAATTGGGCGTTCTGATTTTCACTTAGAAGGCACAGAAGAGTCATTTTTATTGGGATTTGCTAGAAAATAATTTCTTTACTAAAGTACAGATATGAGGCAAAATACACTGATAGAGCTAATGTCAGGTCATATCTGTAGTTTATCATTATTTTCCCTTATATGGTGGGATTATTCTGATTTCTATTCTGCATTGTAAGTCCTTTCAACTATTAGGGTCAGGATAAAACACCCATCATATTCTTACAAGAACCTAACAAATCCCATTAATTTGGATCTGCTTCAGTTAGATTCTTTTGTAAAATGTGATATAGCCAATTACATACGTGTAATGATGGAACATTTTGCAGCTTTTTATTAGCAAACATATGTTTCCTCTGCGGTGCATTTAAGACCTCAGAGACATGGTATAGCGTTAGTGTAGTATTAGTACTTGGATTCTTCGGCACATTTCTTCAGATTTAAATCAATAAACATATTTCCACCATGGTTACACAAATACTGCTCTCCAGATATCAATTTTTTTCTTTAATTTGAAAGCGTTTTCTAATTTTCAATAATTAAATATTCCTGCACTTAAACTTTTCTAAAAGTGTGTGTGCAGTGTGATGCATTAGCAAGGACTGAGGCAACAGCACAAAGGGTATATTTAGGGGATAGTTAGACTAAATAGAAGGAAAACACTTTTTGCAAGGGTGGAAGAGGTTCCACAGAGAGGAGGTGGATGTCTTATCCGTGCAAAAATTGAAGGTGGGGTTGGATTTGGCTCTGGGCAACTGGACCTACCTGAGGATGACCTTGCTTATTGAAGGGGGATTGGACTAGATGACATTTGAAGGTCTAACACAAAGCTTTCTATTATCTGATGGTCTCTAACACCTCTTTTCAAACTTGTGACATTATGCTGGTGTGTGGTAAAAAATTAATTTTCCATATTTCTTCCCATTTTCCTCTCATTTTCTTATTTTAATACTAAAGATGATTCAAAGCAACCACGGGGGAAGTAAAACTGTTACAATAAATGGTTTCATTGAAGCAAGGAGCCAATTCTGAATGACAATTCCTCTCTTCTGAGTAAGTCTACAAGACTCTTGCAAGAGAGAGGAAAATGAATATTTGATACTCTCTGGAAATTCTGACTGTTAGAAATTGTATGCTTTATTTACACTGTAACACATGTTTATTATTCTAGGTACACAAGGCAATATAATGCTTTGAGAATTTTGGTGGTTCGTCTTGGAAACTGCAGGCCAAAATTTCAATCTTAATCGATGTATTTTGCAAATGGAGGGGATTTGGGGTGGCAGAAAAGGTTTTGAAGTTTTGATTTCAGATGCCTAACTCCATCTTCTTATCCTTTGACCTTTCTTACTTCTAGTCTGTTTTTGGAGGAGAACACATGTCACTGAGCTAGATGTGGCAGCCATCTTGCTCAAGAAAATGTATTGAATAGAAAAGGAGACTGGTAGCTCAAGGATCAGTGGAAAGAAAGTTTCACCTGGATTCCATGGTTTGTTGAAATGGAAAAAGTTCTCTTGCTTGTGGCTGTAGGAATCAGCATTTTGGAAATGGAGGACTGGCATGCAAGTGCATGGAAGAGAGAACTGGTCTTTAAAATGTCCACTGATGATGAGGGATCTGAATACGATATTAGTGTTCTGATATCAGTCTCAACCTTATTTTTTAATAATTTTTACCATACTATTCAGAAATTGTCCAGGATTTTCGCAGTATTTCAAGGTATTTCTACAAATGAATTGCCCTCTGGAATATGTAACTTTTTCAATCTAATTTGTCAGTGTCCCTTATTGGTTATTTTTATTTCAGCCAAATAAATATTTTACTCCATCTAAAAGCCTTTGTTCCTATTTATATCCTTGCTTTTCAATATTCAAAGCATAGCTGTTAATCTAATGATTTCTATAGTTTACTTTGAAGCTTCTTCCACTGGGAACCTGTGACATATGTCAGGACCCTTGTCAGTCTCTAGCTAGCTCATTACATATTGTGAAACTTAGCACAAATTAATAAATTCACATAGACAGGTTCTGAAATTGCCATAGGAAGAGAACAAAGGAGAAAACAAAAAGCATCTTTGTTTACAGCATTTAATCTGGAATTCTCAAGTTTATAGATGAACATTTATTATATGTAACATTCATTAAAATATTTGTAAAGAATAGTCACTATAATTTACTTTCCTACAGCTCTTTTGAAAATGGATCTTATCTGCCTAGATCACTTCTGAAATCTGGTTTTAATTCTGCTACCAACAACCTTCAGGAAAGAGAAGAATATACACAATGTCACAAAATCTGACTTAATATGAGAAGGAAGAAGTAGCTATATAGTGAGAGCTCTTAAATAGTTTTTCCTGACAAGGAAAAAGTTTGTTCCTGAACTGATTAATTTGTTGTCCTTCTATAGATTAAGATTTTATGTCTTCCAAGGCTTTTAGACAAGTAAGGACAGAACATAGAGTCCAAAGGTGACTAAGGCCATACAGACATTTAATTTGTTCCTTTGAGTATATTGAAAGAAGTATCATTGGGAAACCATAATTCACATCCACATTTCTGTTTTCTTACCTATATCTTTTCTGTCCTGTAAATCACAACAAAAGGGAATTCTGTGTTTTCTGTAGTACTAAATCTCATTGTTACAATAACAGGTGACTCAAAGAGATTTTTGTCCTCATCGTCCATTGCACTAATCCATATCGGTGGAGGGGCACTTTCCAAATTTCTTGACATATGACATTCCATGTATGTAGCTGGCTTTCTTTGGGTACTTCTGAATTTCTTGGAATATTTGCTCTCTCATTTCCTTAGGCAATGTCTTTTTTCTGTCCTTATTTTCTCATAATTTTTTTCTAGATGTTTACTCCAATAAGCATGTGGGAGTTTAATAGATATTTTTTGATTGACATGTGTGATGACTTTACCTCTTTCTCTTCCTTCTTTTTAGAGTTTTGTTGTAAAAGCAAATATAATGTTTAAGAAGCTTATTTAAGTGTAAAATCAGGCATTATGGGATTTTTACTATTTCAAGTAGCCTTTCTGCAAACTAAACTGCTGGAATGGTAAAAAAAATATAAAGTACAGAAGGGATCTATTTTACATATAACAAACAACTTGTAATTTTTCTTTGTTATTCCTAGTTGTTCTGGTTTTACTTGTTACTCTCAGAGTCAAAAGCAAAATCCAGGGATTTATTATAAAGATAAGGAATTTATTAAAAGAAACGTAAAGAAAGGGTTTTAAAAAAAAAAACATGTTTCTATAAAACATGTTCAGAGACTTTTGCCCCTGCCTGCTGCTTTCTCCACCACCATCCTTCTCCTAGCACAGAAGAAACACACAGCTGCACTGCTAATGTCATGAAAACTAAATGCCACTCTGTTGAAAGAGAGAAAGACAAAGAGGAAAACAAACAGAGATCAAAAATTCATTGTTTATTACTCGTCCCAAACAAATGATGATCTGGGAGACTGAACTGTGTTCCATAGCTAGCTGCAGAAAACATCACAAAATGATGGCAACTGCCAGAAGCTGAGAGCAATGCAGTTCCAAGTTCCAACATTCCTTTGGTGAATAGGATTATGGGGAGGGATGTCTTGCTGTCACCTGTCCATGGAAACAGTGTCAGTCTTACAAGCAGTAGGTCCTCAGTGTGAATACCACCTGAGTACTACTACGCTCCACATCTATATCCCTTTCCATAAGTAATAAACATCTATAGCTACAATTTAACATTAATAATACATATACAATAAGCATATATACAGTATATAACTTTCTTAAAAGCTATATAATTTTTGAAGCGTGAATGGGATGGTTGTAAATAGTCTGTAACACTGCTGATGAGATTGGCAGTTGCTTGGCCAGTGTTAGGATTCTCTGAGGTACACATTGGACTTTGTTTTCTTCTTGCATGACCCACCAGGTGTGTCCAGGACCTTGTGCAGAGATGACTCCATGAATGAATTTGTCTGTGGTTTGGGGTGTGAAAACCCACAAAGATTTCCCTAGCAGGTTGTTTTCACAAACGACAGGAACTCCATCCCCTTTTGGTGTATGTAACAGGTTTGAGTGAGCAGGTTCAGCTCCACTGATTGATCCTCATATGTTAACTAGCCAGGTGGCTTCTGACAAGTGATTCTCCCAATTCTTAGAAGTTCCTCCACCCAGTGCTTTCAGAGTGGTTTTCAGTAAGCCATTAAACCTTTCAGTTTTTCCAGAAAGTGGAGTGTGCTAAGGGATAAGAAAAATCCACTCTATACTCCATGCTTTTTAGCCCGATTACCTACCAAATTTTTCTTGACCGAATACTGTTGTTGGAGTAAATATTTTCTGGGATTCCATGATGTCACAAGATTTGTCTTTCAAGAATGTTATTATGGCTGTGACGTGAGTCATGGGATATGTCTCCAGGCATCCAGCGTTTGCTTCCGCCACACAGAAGAGTTTGGGGAAGTGTAATTTAATCAATCTGCTAGGTCTCCCTGTACTGGTGTTTTGTCCATTGCCCCCCACACCACAGAGTTTTCAAGCTTTTTGCCTGCTTGATGGTAGCACAGACTGAGTACTATGTACAGTTCTGGGCCCCCTCATGTCAAGAAAGATATTGAAGTGCTGAAGTGGGTCCAGAGGAGAGCAACAAGGCTGGTGAAGGGACCAGAGGGAAAGTCATATGAGGACAGAATCACAGAACATAAGGGATTGGAAGGGACCTTGAGAGTTCGTCTAGTCCAATTTCCCTGTCAGAGCAGGATCACCCAGACCAAGTTGCACTGGAACACATCCAGGCAGGTTTTAAATGTCTCCAGAGAAGGAGACTTCACAGCCTTGCTGGGCAGCCCCTTCCAGTGCTCTGTCACCCTCACTGTGAAGAAGTTCCTCATCATATTTATATGGAACCTCCCATGTTCCAGTGTTCCTTGTCCTATCCTAACTAATTTGACTTCAGAAAAAAAACACAAGGTATTTAATTCACCCCACATAAAGACATATTACATAAAAAACCCAACATTATTTAAAACAGTTGAAGAGTGCTAAAGCAGACCAAAGTATTCTTTAACAGCAGAGCCTTTGGTTAAAGTAGTATTGGGAAGTGGTGAGGTAGAATTCTTAGTAAGTACTGGGGTAACATGTTCTGTTTTAAGTACCTTGGAAGGGGAACTGTTGAGAGTTTAAGTGCTGTAAGTGTGATTCTTGAAAACAGGCCACTTTTTAAACTGCTAAAAACAAAATTGGGAAAGCAATGAGTTACTCACCAGTTTTCGTATTTACCAAGTTCTCCAAAGCCACTGTTAGGGAGAGACCTGATTGAGAAATTGGAAGCTGAGATTAACTTTAAGGAGGGAGCATTATTTAAATTCAGGAATGTAAATATGTGTAGTCAACAGCCTTATTGTTACAAATACAATCCTCTTTAGGATCAGATTACACAGTGATGCCCATTGTGTGTGCTAGAGAAGTTCCAGAGAGATGGAAGAGCAGAACCAGTAAAAATTGACATTAGGCAAAGATTGCCACTGGTAAGAATTAAGAAATATCTTAAAAGCTAGAAGCTAGAATTGGATTAGTACCATTGATTGAAAAATTATTAACATGTAAAATGTTAGCAGAATATGAATTGCAGTGTGGTGCTCTTAGTTTGCCAGTCAAAAAGGCAAATGGCAAAGACTATAGGCTAGTGGAAGTTCTTAGAGCAAATAAGACATACAGCCTGTAGTTGCTAACCCATATACCTAATCGACAAGACTTACAGAGTAACATGATTGGTTCACAGTTTTAAGGTTTAAAAGATTTCTTTTTCTGCATACCTCTTCGCGTATAAAGCCAAGAGCCCTTTTCTTTTGAATGGGAAAAACCCAGATGTGTGGATCAAACCAGTATTCCTGGACAGTTTTGCCACTAGGTTTTAAAAACGACTCAGATTTTTGGAAATCAGTTGGCAAAAGAATTAGAGATATGGAGGAAACAAAATGATTAAGGAATTATGTTGCAATATACAGATGATATTTTAATAGCAGCAGAAACTCACAAACTGTCTTTCATTGACTGCAAGCCTCTTGAATTTTCTTGGACTGAGGAGATATTGCACACCCAAAAGAAAAGGCTCAAGCTGCACAAGAGGCAGTTACATATTTCAGATTTGATATCCTGAGATTGGCATCTGAATAGAAAGAAGCTGTTTGCCATCTTCCCAAGCACTGGATATTGATACAACGAAGGGATTTTTTTAGGAATAGTGGGGTGGTGTCTGTGGATTAATTAGTTATTATTAGTAAATCTTCTGTACTGCAGAATTCTAATTCTGGACTTGAATTCTCATTCTGGATGGCTGAAATATGCTTTAATGTAAATACCTGCTCCTGAAGTGCCTGATCTCACTAAATGTTTTGAGATATTCAGACATTAGAGGAAAGGTGTATCTCTTGGAGTTTTAATACATTTCTTTCAGCTATGGCATCATGAGGTATTCTGTATTTCTAAGCAACCAGACAACATTAATCAGGGATAGTCTAGTTGCCTGAAGACTATAATAACAATGGTGTTACTGATGCAAGAGGCTCAGAAATTTACTTTAGTACACATAATTACTGTGTACATTCCACACATTGTATTTACTGACCTAGAACAAAAAGTGGGGCATTGGTTTTCTTAAAGCTGCATGTTGAATTATTAGACGGTATTTAGAGCAAGATGATGTTTCGTTTAAGAAAACTTTGGTAGTTTTCTTAACTACAAAATTTATATCATCGAATCAGGTTGAGGGGAAAATAAGACATGATTTTCTGCACACAGTTGAGTAAGTGTATTTCAGTTGGCTGGAACACAAAGATAATGCCCTTGAAGATCCAGAATGGGAATTACATGACAGTAGTATCTTTTTCTGACATAGAAAGAAAATGCATGGATATATCGTAACCATAACTGATAATATAATTGAATTTCAATTCTTATCCTCCTAAGTCTCTGCTCAGGAGACTAAATTGATAGTTCTTGCAAGGGCATTGGACCTAAATGAAGGGAAGTGAGTAGACATATGAATGGTCTCTAAGGATGCTTTTCAAGTGGTACATATACATGGAGCTATTTCGAAAGAGAAAAGATTCTTGTTTGAACAAGGAAACCCATTTAAACACACTCTTAACGTTCAAGATTTATTGAAAAGTATTCAGAAGCCAAAGGCTGTGGCAATTATGCACTGCATAACCAATGCACTGCATAACATTAATGATGTGGGCTTTGTTTGTTTCTGTTAAGAATTAGAATACAGCCTTGAGGTAGTGATAATTAAGTGCATAAGACCTACTGTATGGTCAGCTTTTCCTGACTTCATACATTCTGGCATTAACACATATACTGGGATAACCTGATCTTAGAAGTTACATGGTCTCTTTAGGAAATGTTTAACAAGAACTTCACAAATACATTACAACTGACAGACTGTTAAAACTCAGTGTACCAAAGCATCCAAGCCTGGAAATTCAGATTATGTTATGATTTGGGCACAAGAGCTGCTAGAAGAAAAAAATAAAGGACTAGTTCAAATTTTGATAATGAACTGTACAGCAATGAATGTTTGGAATAAAGGATTGTAGATTCACTATTAATTAATAGAAGGTCCCCTGTACCATAAACTAACTAGTCCTTTAAAGCTGAAATGTAGGAAAAATGATTAGGTTTTACATACTTGAAAGAACAATCGCGGTAACCATGAGTCAAGTTGGGCAGCTCCTAAATGGGAATTAACTAACTTTTAGACCATGTTCTTTTAAGTGGCAAGTGATACACAGAATTTAGTACTGTACACATGTGAGGAAGCTGTGCCTTGTAGCATGCCTGTGTGGACTGTTACAAGGTATTGCAGTATTAGGAAATTTCTCCATTTTCTTTACTCTAATGAAGGTATTAGGGTGTAAGTTAAAGTGTTATTTCTGCAATATTAATCCAATATGCCCACCTACTGTTGTTACAAAGTCTTTATCTAAGCAGTATGTGAAAGGAAACTATGACCTGTCTTTCTACTCCGTTCAGGACTATGGGAAGTGACAGAAGATATTCCTGTGCATTGCCTTATTGAGATAATAAGACATCAAACTATTCCTCTCCCTGCCTTCCCCTTCCAAATTCAAAACGACTCTCCCACTCCTTCCTTTTTTTTTTTTGAGAAACTATGTTCTTAATTCCAGCATGAAATAGGAAGTATCAGATAGGTTTCTTGCAAGTTTCACTCCTACAAGATTTTGATATGATTCTTTTTTTTCATGATGTTTTCACTCACTGTTGTATATGCAACTAATTCATTTATCATAAACATATCATATTTTTGCCCTATTCAAGCCATGGACAGTTTAGTTGTGCTTGCCAATCTTTTTTCTCCAGATAAAACTAGAATTTTGTCTTGTTTCATTATCATTTCATTTTCATTTAGTCACTGTCTATTATTTCTGAATATTAGCAGAGGACATGATGCCATGAAAACATGACAGAAATAACAAATTGAAGACTAATTGTTTTCCAATGGGAATTTATGAAAAATAAGCTGAAGCCAAATTTAAGCTCTCATTTTTCACGTGTTAGTCATAGATCATATTCATCAGCTTATGAAGATCTACAGAAAAAAAAGTATGTGTAGAAAAAAGGGAAGCAATTACAGCTAAAGCCCAGGTGACAGATATTCCTGTAATGAAATAAAAATTGAGACACTTTACTGGATTTGAGAAGTAATGAAAGTGAGTATTTCAAGTAAAATTATTTGCTAATATAACACCGAAGGATTTACTGAATGTAATTCTGCAGACAATTTGTCTCTTAGTGTACTTGTCTGTTTTCAATAGAAATGGAACTAAAATTACTGAACAAAACTATAATTGAATTTATTTTAAAATATATACGAAGGAAGAATATTGCAAAAACTATGCATAATTTGTAGTGAAAGAAAAAATAGCAAGAAAAAAGCATTTGAAGAAAAAGGCTAATAAAAGAGACAGTTTAAAAGAAGAATGTAAAGCCCTCAAAAGTCTTTATTCATTCTTTGTTAAAAGCCATTTATACCCTTTATTTCCTGCTTACACATGTTTCTTTTATTTACATAAGACATAAGCAAGAAAATACAATCATTTTAGTATTTATAAAGAAACCATGTGGAATGTACTTTTAAAAAGATGTTACATTCACAAGAATAATGTATACCTCAGTACATAGCTTTTACATATATTCCTAAGCACTAAAATGTGAAAAGCAAAAAGAAGTAAAGTTAGAGGGGGTAAAAGGTGCATTAAAAATATTTAACAACGTATGACATTTGTATAGGAAACATGCAGTTGCAAATGACACAAGTTTTTGTATTTTACCTTTGTATTGTGATAGGCCACATAAATAATGATAGAATCATAAAGGTTGGAACACACCTCCAAGATCAAGTCAAACTCTCAAACCAATGCTACCATGTCCACTGAGCTATGCTTTCAAGAGCCATGATTATTGAACACCTCCATGGACAGCAACACCTCCACTTCCCTGGACAGCCTGTTGCAATATCTGACCTCTCTTTCAGTAAAGAAATTTTTGATACTGTCCAATCTAAACCTCTTCTGAATCAACCTGAGGACATTTCTTCTTGTTCTATGGCTAGTAACATGGGAGAAATGACTGACACCTGCCTGTCTACTCCTTTGAGGTAGTTGTAAAGAGCAATAAATTTTCCCCCAACCTCCTGTTCCAAACTAAACAACCTCTGTTCCGGAAAATTACTTGAGAAAATCTACATTTCAATATTTTTGTTTTGTCTGTTTATTGAGTTTTCTGTACATAGGAAAAAAAAATCCAACAAAAAAACCCACCACCACCACCAAAAATACCCGCACAAAAGTACCAATGGTCAAGAAAGAGTGGAAACACAGTGTTAATGAGATTCAAATAATAAAGATATAACGGACTGCAGATAAAAGGAAAATGCCAGTTTACCTGCATTTTAATTAGTGACATCAGTTTTGATAAACAGGGAGACTGTTTTGTGCTTTTCTTCAACAGTGAGTGAGAAAGGAAAAAATATTAGCAGTTTTATATTGAACTTTTAGTGACAGATGATGAATCCTTTGGGATTAGAATTATAACAATGGAGAAGATATTTACTTAGCTAGGGAAAGATGCAAGATATTTCCAAGAAAAGACAGATATCTGAGTATAATATGTTAATATTTAGTAACACCTTAAAACCTTCCTTAATTATTATTTTTATATCTGTTCTAATTTTAAGTGGTGAGTTCTGTATGTAATTAAAACAACCATGAATCAAGTGTTGAAAACACAAGTATGAAAAAAATTATCATTCTGTCATTTGTCCCTGAATATACCCTTCATCCATAAAAAAAGATTTTTGGATTATCACACGTATGCAAAAAACTTCACTTTAGCATCGTAATATATATATGAAATGTAGACATCTGACAGATAGGCATAGACATTAGCTAAACACTTGATTAACATTTTAAGGAATAATAATATTTTACAAATAAGTAGGGTGTAATTTTCTACTCAGAAAAACACCATACAGTTTCACGAGGACTCCTTACCATACAAATTCTATAAAAAGGATTAAACCTCTTTTTGCAAGGGAACAAAAAAAAGTGTAATTGAAAAAATTGCAGTGAAGAAGCAATATAATTATTTATTGATTCACTGCAAAGAGATATTTTTGCCTTTAAACTGTAATTAAATTGTGCTTAATAATGCCTTGATCTTTTTAGCTAGCCAATGTTATGCAAGAAATAAATTAAAAAAAAAAAAACCCAAACACAGATCTGAAAATATGATCTACTAATTGTACAAATGGAAACTGAATAGTGTTCATGAAAGCTCTGGTACCAAGAAGGACATCAAGAAGAATCTAAACTTCAAGGGTAAATACAGTGGCTTTTTTCTATAAAAGTTAGGGAGGGCTTTGAACATGACAGAAATTTTTTAATATATGGTACTGCAAGGAATATTATTGAAATAATTATTTCATTACCATATTTTTTAAATGCCATAGACATATTGAAGAGAAACATAGAGAGGAATACAAGAATTACATGAAATTACCTTTATAGTAAGATTATTTGGAATACTGTTAATTGTTAATACAGTTTTTAGTATTTAAGTGTCTAAGAAATACGTAATGTAAAAGTAACTTCAGCCATCATCTGAGTGGTGCTGCTTCTTAGGTAAAATATGGCTTCTTTCTAACAATATGAAGACTGTTGTAAATCAATCCCAACTGATGTCTTTGGCATCAATCAAGCAGTTAGCAGACAGAATTGCAAGATTAAATGTACACCATGTTTTTCAGTATAAAGGAAAAAAAGGAAACAGATTATTTTAGTATTTTTTGAGCTAGTAATCCTGTTTCTCTAAAGGGGTATATTGAGTGACTACTTTTAGATATTATACGCAAATCAGTAGTCACAACATCTAATATCTCATCAATCAATTTTAATCAGTTATAACTCATTTTAGCAACCTATATCTTCCCATTCTACATTTATTCACACTTAAACTGATATGCTGCTTTGGAATTGCAAGTACAAGAAAAATATATTATTATATTAATTTGGGGGTTTTAGATAAGAACAGAAGTTTTTACAAAGGCCTTGCCTAAAAGGATAACGCTTAATTGTTTTCTAAAAGTATAATAAAACCTGATGCTTCTTTCTCAGTATACATGTATAAGAATATACCTTGTGCACAAATACACACAGCCCAATGGTGCTGAAAAGCTTTCTGTAGTTAGCCTGATCAGATTTGATCAGATTGGTGCTAACAACTACCCCTCATGCTTTTTTGGGTTCTCTCAGGCTGAAACTCTGGAAATGGAGAAACAGACATTCTAGACACTAAGCTCTATATCAACACACATGCACACACGTTTCTTTCTGATTTAGTAAGAATTCAGGCTACTGCATGTTGTTTTCTTCCACTAGTCTAGCTAAAAGCTGTGCTCAGTAGTAATTTATACTGTCTATGGAAAACAGGGCTTAGAAAAATAAAGCCAAAGCTATTGCAGTTACTCATACTGGTTCTTTTCATCACTAGCCTTAATAAAATGTTCCAAAACTGAAAAAATGCTTCACCGCAAAGGAATTTCTTCTTACAGATTAGAAGAAAGTGTATTAGTTTGTATGAATTGTTATCATAAACGTTACTGGTGGGTTTAAATCTATTAGACAAACTACAGTTTTGTAAATACTGCTGAAGCAAATCAACTTCTGAGTCAGGTACATCTCTGTTTACTCAGATATTACACCCTTTTTCTTCTTAAGTGGACTTTCCACAACTCCTCCAGAGAAACTGTCAGATCTAGGAGAAAATATATGATTGTTTGACAACAGACTGTGAATAGTTTTTGAGGAATTGGCAATAACTGTATGTGGCTACTCCCCAGATAACTGCTATTGCCATCTGAGAAAAAGATGGCGTATGTACTGAAAAGCTTCTACTCGTTTTTTTTTTTTTTCAAGTACTTGCTTTCATATTGCTTATTTGAAGGTATTCATGCAGTTGCATTGGAAAGCTGCAGACACAAGGGTACAAGTCATGTCCTACTAGCTTTCTGAAGTGTCTCCCTCCAGGGCTATTTATAAAGAATATTTATATATTTTTCAGATAAGTAGTCTTCCAGGCACTCTGTAGAAGCTTCCTTTCTCTTTGTACTACTGCTGCTATTTTTGAGATGCATACATATTTTAAAATTTATAAACCTATCATGAAGTCCACTACCAAAACAATCACATGGACAAAAAAAGTTAACTAAATCAAGATCATAATCGTTCAACTCTATAACATCAAAGGCTTTATGTTTTCTATCACAGCCCTTCCATGTATCCCTCAACTCCTAGCTTAGAAACAACCTGTATCCTTCTTGATCCATAATGTATCTGAAGCCTGCTGGTAATTCCATTACAACGGATTTGCCACTCACAACACTGAGGTTCTGCAGAGTGTCCAAAGAAGGGCAACAAATCTGGTGAGAAGTCTAGAGCACAAGTCCTAGAAGGAGTGGCTGAAGGAGCTGGTGTTGTTCAGCCTAGACAAAAGGAGGCTGAGATGAAACCTTCTCATGCTCTATAACTGCTGAGAAGTGGTTGTAAAGAGTGGAGGAATCAGATGGTTCTCCAAGTTTCAAGTGAAAGGACTAGAGGAAATGATCTCAAGTTGTGTCAGGGCAGTCTTAGGATAGATATTAGGAAAAATTCCTTCGCAGGACAAGTTCTAAAGCAGTGGAACAGGATGCCCAGGAAAGTCGTGGAGTCACCATTCCTGCCAGTATTTAAATGTAGATGTAATACTGAGGAACTTCATTTAGTGGTGATCTGTCAGTGCTGAACTAATAGTCAACTTTGATGACCTTTAGGGGCTGTTGCGGGTTGAAACAATGGCCTTGATTGGTCCTTTAGGTTGGTGCTTGCAACCTTAAGCACTTAATGAGGTCTCAGATAGAATTTACCATGCAATGAATCAGCTTTGCTGAAAAGAAAAAAAATTATTGAACCCACATCCAAGATAAAGAAAGAGAAAACCCCAAACAAGCAAATAAGCAAACAGTGTCACAATGCCACTACATACATTCTGAGAAAATGGGAGAGAATTATGTAGCAGTCTTCAGCTTCAAAGAAAAGCTGCTGAGGAAAGAGGCATATGCTCATACAAATGGGGGCTTAGACCACTTTCCGGAAAAAGATGCCCCCTCCTGAATCTCCAACCATCCACAGACCCTCTCTCTTCTTCTTGCTTTTGGTGAAGCATGGGGTCAGCATGGCATGGCCAGCAGATATCGGTCAGATGAGCATGGTCCACAGATGGCAGTAGCCTCAGCATGCAACGGCATACACCTCACTCCTGTCTCTTGACATTCTGCCAAAGGTTTAAGACTCACAAGTACCTTCAGCTTCTTCAGCACAGTCCAGACATTTCCCAGTTTCTCAGTCGCACCTGTGACACAGCTTCTCTACCCCATGGCAAGAAACTAAGGCAATATGGTGCTGATAAAATGGGAACCACTCCATAGATTGGTCCCAGAAGGACACTGTCATCTGTGTCTAGACTGCTAGCCCTTAGGGGGTTGGCGCTGCTCCACTCCATTAGCCTCTGTCCAGCTGCCAACCCCTGGAAGGACTGGTGGTATGGCACAGGCAAGTAGAGTGGAAGGGGTGGGCTGGCCACAATGGCTGCAGCCACACCCTCCTAGCCATGGAAAGGCAAGCTATGCTACACTGAATTCTCCAAGAGAGAGAAAAGTATAAGTGGCCCTCGCTTCACATGGGACCGCTCTCCACCCATGGCCACACCAGTTATGGCTGGGGAGGGGGATGTGCAACTGGGGAGGCAGAACGAAAATGATCGTGTTTACTTGTAGAAAAGCACGACTCAGAATTTCAAACCATAACAGGGCTCTTCAAACAAAATGATTGCATGATGCTTGATAATCACAAGAAATAGCACTGAGAAAGTATTGTCATAGTTCTAAGACTGAAAGGAGACTGGTCTGTTTTGTCTCAAGCAACAGCTCAGAGACAATTAAAAGGAAAAATTTTCCTTTACTCTTTTGTGAAGACAGAGAGGAAAATTCAGACTGTTCTCTTCTTCTCTTCAAGTGAACATTTTAAGGAAACAAAGCTCAAGACTTTTGAGATGCTCGTAGTGTTGATTGTCCAGACAGACTGACAGAGATGCTTATGTCTAGGTCACTGATCTACTGTATGCAGGTTAATCTGCAAGCTAATTGTTCCTTCAAGTCACTGATAGAAACCAGAGACCATCCCATGAAACCCGTGAATCCCAAACACTAAATTACACAAGGAGTCTGTCACACATTGGGGTGCCGAACCAGGTACAGAGAAGAGCATTGAAGCCAAAGAAGGGCCTAGACAGCAAGTCTTATAAAGATTACGTCTGAGGGAGCTGGGGCTGTTCAGTCTGAAGAAGAAGAGATTGAGGGGAGACCTTATCATCCTTGTTACAGTTTGAAAATTACAGCATGTGGGAGGGCCCTGCTGACACCGGCCATCTCATGCTTGCTGTGTGGTGAGCCACAGTATGCAGACCACCATGATATGGAACTTATGCAGGACTTTTAAGGTTTCTTAGAACAAATAGGAGAGACTGTGTTTGTACCCCTCTGTGCTGGACTGACATGTTTTCTCCAGTCTCAAAAACCCAAGGACCAGTAAGGTAGTAATCTCCCACTGTATTTTTCTCAGAATATGTGATGGCATTTGTGATGGAGTTTCCGGTTCCTGTGCACTAACTTGCCTAACTTTTTCTTCTTTCAGTATATAGTTACGGATTTAATAAACCTGTTTCATTTTCCTTATGCTATCCATTGTCTGGCCAATTGTGTCTAAGATCTCATCAAGACCTAGCTGCTTTTTCTTTTCCTTCTTTTTTTTGTTGTCTTGAACCCACCACAAAATGGTGCCCAAAAACCTGGGACAAAAAGCAGTTTCTTTTTTTTAACTCGCTTCAATCCTATACAACTACATGAAAGGTCACTGAAGAAGCATAGGTGCTGGTCTCTTCTCATAGGCATTCAGTAGTGGAACAAGAGGGAACGGCCTGTAGTTGCACCAGGAAAGGTTTAGGCTGGACATAGCTAAAATTTTTTCATTGAAAGAGTAGTCAGGCATTGGAACAGGCTGTACAGAGAGGTGATTGAGTTACCAATCTCTGGATGTGTTTGAAGGTCATTTAGATGTGGTACTTAGCAATATGGCTGAAGTTCATAAAGTTATTGGTTGGACTTGATGGTCTCAAGGGTCTTTTCCCACCAGAATGATTCTATGATTCTAAATGAAAACATGTATATGCTTATCTTTGTGGATCTGTGTATCAAGTTTTGCTACACTATAACAATGCAGGCTCCAAGAATGGTGATAATTCTTCTTTATCTCTTACTTTCCTTTCTGTACGTCTTTCCCTTCCCTTTAATTTTTTTTCCACTATATAAATATATTCATGTATTTAAGTCTTTTATGAAGTGCAACAGGTTGTTAAGAAAACAGCCTCATCACAAAAGTGCTTTATGCACTCACTGAAAGGTATGAATTAGTCACTCACCAAAAGCTATCAATTTATCATTGCCAAATTCTCCTCATTTGTTTACTAAAATTGTTAGTTAATAAAATTACCCACAAATTTATTCTTCT
>JAOXOE010088750.1:0-26243 GCA_028565055.1 Phoeniculus purpureus
AGGTGGTCCTGCTGTGGCAGGGGGGTTGGACTGGATGATCTTTCGAGGTCCCTTCCAATCCCTAATGATTCTATGATCTAGATGTAGCTTTGGTGAGAATCTCAGCATTGAAAGTTGCAGTCATCTCCCTTATTCCTCACTTTCCTGCTGTTATGTGGCATTTATGGGCTAAAACAATAGCAGGAAAGCCAAGAGCAGTAGCCACCAACCTTGCTGACCCAAAGATACCAGTGTGGTGCAAATAACAAGTGCTTTGATTGTTACCCTTTGGCTACGGGCGCTGTTGCAGGTTGCTGGTGTAATGGCTGTGAACCCCAAACAGAGTTCCAGAGGCTGGTCACTTTGGTTTATCGTTGGATGAGTGCTGTGGTCTTGCTTTGACAGTGAGGGTAAGGTGTTCTTGTTCCACTCCAGAGCAAACAGGAGGGATTTCAGGAATAGTTTGTGCTGGATTTCAGCGCCTTGGTTTTGGAAGTGATGTTTTATTCCTGTTTCTGGTAAAGCATGCAATGGTGGTTGACCTTGGTGGGCTGCTGGCTGCCCAACCTCCTCCTCATCAGGACAGAGAGAAAGTAAGGTGGATAAGCTCATGGGTCAAGAAAACAACAGGGAAACCACTTTCTAATGACAGAGTAAACCAGGCTTAACTTGGGAAAAATTAATTTATTGCTAACTCAGTTAGGTTTGGACGAATATAATATAAACCAGAAGCTTCTCCCATCCTTTTTCCAACTTCACACTGTCATTCCCAACTCTCTCTCAACCTCTCGTCACAGAGACCCTCCAGCACCCTGCACAGGTACTCAGGAAGCCAGGGCTCGGTGCAGCCTTCCTGGGTATGTGGACATGGAAGCAAAGGGCAACATCCCTCCATACTGACACTGCGAAGGAGACTTGTGGGGAAAAGAGGATCCACACTGAAGTACCTGCCTCTTGTCATGTTGCCTCTCCCCGGTGCTCTTGGCAGTATGATTGGTACAGACATGTGAACAGAGTGCAGTATTTTTTCCTGCTAAAGACACTATGCTCTGTGCATATTGCGGTAGTAGACCTTAATGCAGATTATCTATGCTCCAAGGTGTTAGAAGGCCACCTTATATCAGCAATAGTGTGGCCAAGAAGGACTACAGACAACACTCTCTGGTGAGGCCTCCCCTCGAATACTGGGGGCAGTTCTGGGCCCCTCACTTCAAGCAAAAGATTGAGGTACTGGAGAAGGTCCAGA
This sequence comes from Phoeniculus purpureus, assembly GCA_028565055.1. Lineage (NCBI taxonomy): Eukaryota > Metazoa > Chordata > Aves > Bucerotiformes > Phoeniculidae > Phoeniculus > Phoeniculus purpureus. The sequence continues at coordinate 1,226 of JAOXOE010088750.1, forward strand.
GGAACAAAGAGGCTGAGGAGGGGACTGTAGGGAAAGTCTGACAAGGGGAGGCAGAGGGAGCTGGGGGTGTTTAGCCTCGAGGAGGCTCAGGAGGAACCTTTTCCTGCTCTACAACTGCCTGAAGGGAGGTTGTAGTCAGATGGGGGTTGGGCTCTTCTCCGCGGCAGCTAGCACCAAGAAGAGAGGGCAGGGCCTGAACCTGCACCAGGGGATGGTTAGGTTGGATGTTGGGAAGCACCTTCTCACAGAAAGGGTGATCAGACACTGGAATGGACTGCCCAGGGCAGTAATGGAGTCCCCATCCCTGGAGGTGTTTAAAGACAGACTGGATGTGGCCCTTAGTGCCCTGGCTTAGGTGACGTTAGGTCATGGGCTGGGCTTGATGATCTTAGAGGTCTTTTCCAGCCTCAATAGTTCTGTGGTTCTGTGGATTTGCTTTATTTTTGAACTAATTTTGGAGTCTTTTCCATCAGACCAAGCAGTGAAAAGTTTGCTGTATTCAGGCAACTGGGTTTTAGATAAATTAATGTGGAACATGCTGGATATATGAAGGGAATCTTTATTAAAGCATTTTTCTGGTAGCTTCTCACCCTGCATAATTTGGCATTTTAAAAAATCTTCTGCCAGCTGAGTGTTCTCATACGTATTTCTAATCTTAAGTAGCTCAGATAGACCATTGGAGGGTAGACCCTAAGTTGACATCTTGCCCTTAATTATAAATGATTTACACTAAAAGAAATAGATTTACATTTAAAATTTATATTTCATTTTTGATTTATTTTTTCCTAAAGAAATTCCAACTGCCAGTTATTTTCTTCTTATCTGTTCTGCTCTGGTGCTCCTGCTCTGTTCACAGGTTCTTTCAGCAGGAGTCAGAAGCTGTAACCGTGCTGGGTCTGAACGGAGGCAACAGAGCTGGTCAGGAACTGGTTAATTCATTGCACCGAGACTTTTCTTGAGATTCTGGAGGTGACTTCCCATTCCTCCAATTCCACAGGCCTCTTCAGGAGAGAAGTAGGATCTTCTGACATTGGCCAGAAGATTGGTTGTTTGAACAAAAGTCACATGCTTATATTATCAGGGGTTTTTTCTAATTGTTACCCTATGTTACGCTCTTTTGGGAACAACTTTTACCTTCCAAATCCCTGCAAGTGTATGGACCTTGACAACACTTCTCAAAGCAGTCATATGCTTTGCCTGTTGTTACCCCAATTTACTTATCTTTAAACCTTTTCCTAATTCACTGTCCCTTCCTAAGTCTCCAGCAGGTGTACAGGCAGCTCCTTCAGCGTTTCAGAAATCTAATCTTGAGGGCGGTACAGGAAGTTTTATGGTTGGCAAAAATAGGTACTGGGGTGCTGAGCCTTCCCACATGACTAAAAAAGGCTCCTCTGCAAGAAGCAGGCAGGTTGTAGCCTGATTTCAGAGCTGGGTCTGAAGGTTCAATCCTTCTATTTGAACCTAATTTAAAAACTAGATGATTCCTAAGTGAAGTGAAATGAAAAAGGAAAGCATGGAAATGGATCCCAAAAATGTAATCAGGCAAAGCTTAAAAAGAAGAAGAAAGGAAGGCAGAATGTGCCCATGGAAGTGTTAGAACTCTTTGCAGACTGACTTTGCTCTCTCGGTCCTTCATTCTTCCATCTTTTCTCTCATGCCCTGTGGAGTATGTGAATTGTTTGGTGTAGCTCCACCCTCCTGAGATGCTTTCTGTGGCGTTGCTGTGGACACAGTGGTGGCACAGTGCTCTGGAATGAAATGTCCTGTGTAATTATCGCAGTTCAGTATTTTGCACAGAGAGGGAAGATTGCAGTCACAGGCCATTAGTGCTGGGGTTGGGGTTTTTTTGCTGAATCTGGCTCAAGTGAAATCATGACAGTGTTTTGCCCTGCTGTTTCCAGTAACTGGGCATTTCTGGGCAGCAGGTCAAACCAATTTGCCTTTCAGAGGAGCTGTTTGTCTTATCTTACTGCTGCTGGTGATGGGGTTTTTTGGGGGTTGCCTGTTTTTTGAGCTGCTTGTTCTGCTCCAGTGCTAGTCTTGGTGTGGAATCCCTGAGTGAGGGAGCAATTGCCATTTTCTGTTGTTTATTTTGCGGTTGGTATCGTTCATCAAGGTTCTTTCTCAAAGGCTACGCTCAGCTTTTCACACAGATCCCTCCCACAAGCTGTGGCAGGGGGTAGGATGGCCAGAGTTACTGGAGGGAAGCCCCGCAAGGCTGCGTCTTAGGTCTGTGCCTAAGAGAATGTAAGAAAGCTCATCCTGAGAAACCCAAGATACAGGCAGTGTCAGCAGGAAAAAGGGCAGAATCAGAGTGGAATATTATGCTGCAAACAAGTGGCAAAAAGAGAGTAAAATCTGTATGTTCAGCCCTTCACGCACACGTGCTATCTTTCAAGAACTGCAGAAGGCAGGAGAGAACAACTCCTTCAGCAACAGGCTGAGCAGCTTTGCATTCCTCTTGTGCCTGCTTGTCTGCTCCAGCCCCAGCTGGCTGGTGGGATCTGCTGCGAGTCAAACCCTGCACCGCTAAACCAGTCCATCTCAGCACACTGTTCTCAGCGGGGACAGTACCCTGTGCAAGGGACATTACGATGGCAGCACTCACCAAACTGGAGGATTTTGCTTCTGTGCCTGAAAGAGCAGCTTTTTTCTCTTCATTTAGGGCAACTACGAGGAAGTTCAGGTCTCAACACTTGCGAAATAAAGGCGAATAGAGCTCAGGAAAAGTCTTGTGGTATCAGACTTCACCGTTTCACTTTGAAACTCACAGATCTTAGATGGAATTTTAAAAAAAGCTAAAACAAAAGCAGTTCCGGAAACAAGGCAGCAGGAGAAAGAAGTTCATTGTTTGGGTGACTCTCCAGGCTATTCTGGTACTGAGTATTTCCTAAGCTGCAGGAACGGCTGTAGTAGGGTAACATCTTCTAATAAATAGCAGTTTTGTCAAACATGTAGATGTTTCTTGTCTTGCTGACAAAGCCATCTTGCCTGGTTGCTTGTACCCCAGGCAGTGTGTGCAGTGGTACCAGCCTCTTCGGTTTCCCTGCTGCTGATTTTAGACTTGGAGCCAGCTGCTTGAAATCCCTGAATTTTCTCGGCATCAGGCGTGTTTCTGCTGAAGCAGAGTCTCCTCCTGCTCACACCCCCTTCCACCCCACCCTGAGTGCTTGCACCGTCTCCCAGCTCCCCCACCCTCCCTTGGGACAGGAAAAATGAAGTGTCTGCCCATCCTGGGTTGATTGTGTGGCTGTCTGCAGGGAGCATGGGGTGCATCCTGTCCCATTCCCCACAGAGCAGACAAGCAACTGAAGGGTGGCTATTGTTCAACCCCAGCCAAGGAGTTGAATAGAGAGTCTTGCGCTCAACGGGCTTCAGCTCTGGCTTTTCTGCATTCCAGCCCTTCTGAGGCAAAGAAAACAGCACGGGAGGGCAGTGCGCAGAGGCTACGCTGGCTGCCTGGTTGGCATGGTGGCAGGACCATGGTAGAGGTGTTAGGATTACCACAGGATGCAGTTCACAGGTGAGAGAACCCTCTGACAAGGTCCATACAAATAGGGGATGGTGTTGCTGCAACATTTGCAGCGAGGCGGGACTGGGCAGGAGGCACATAGGTATGGGGCTGCAAATTTAAACTGACTACACTTACCGCAATGAGACACTTAAAGAGTTTTCTTCTCCACATTGCATGCATCTATGAACTCGGTTCTTCAGTATTTCAGTTTTATGTGCAGGTTTTTGAAGAGACATTTGCATGGATTTAATGTGATGACTGTGAAAGTGGATCGTTGGTACAGAAATTACCTAGCAGTATTCAAACATTGTGTAGGTACAAAGATGAGAAACAAGGTTGTATAATGGCTTTAAAGTTAAAAATCTACTCTGTAACCACCTGGCTTGTTGGGCTTTACTTTTCTCCCTCAAAGCCTTTCCTTTCCAAACATGAGTCAGTATGTTTTTACCTGGCAGTGGGTTTCTGGCTGAGGCCAGACATTCAAGGGCAGGCTGTGGGAATGTTTCTCAGTGTTCGCGTGTGGCTGGCACTGCGTGATGTTTTCAGCATGCGATATTGCCAGCCTTGCCTCCTCTCCTCCACTAAGTGCTGGTCAGTCAGGGCACTTCAGGGAATCCTACAGCTTGCTCACAAAACCAAGAGGATTTGTTTTCACTATAAAAGGCTCTGCCTTAGTAACGCCACTTGCTTTTCTGGCAGCTTTTGTCTTAAAATGTGTCTTCAGTGATGGCGAGCCACAAAGTTTTCACATGTCATCTCATTTTATGTAGTTGAATGTTTTTCAGAGAAATAAATGTTGTCTGAGGCAACTGGTGAATGGAATCTCCTGAGTTAGATTTTTCTTTGCCTTGGAAACATGCTTTAATAGGTACTGATTATGGAGTCCTTAGTCATTTCCCTCCCCATCTGTAGAGCCGGGACAATACTAATTTGTGAACTTGGGTAGACTGTTTTTGTTAGCTGAACCAATGAGGTTGTTCTGCAGCTGCTTTTGAATTACATGATCAGAAAATGAAAACCTTCTGTCTTGGCTTTTTGGTTTTTGGACAACCACGGGTTTCTTTCAAACACAAGCAAACTTCTGGCAAGCTAATCAGAAAAGATCAAGGCAACACAATCCCAGTCCCTTCCGAGTTTTTTTAGGTGATTCTGGGGTGGTTACCAAGAGGTGCCCTTTAGAATTTCCTGTCCCTTTTTGGGGCTCTTTCATACAATTAACATGCTAATAGGGTGGTGAATTAAAAAATACAATACTGGGGAGCTCTGGAAGGCAGATGTGAGCAGCAGCTTATGTTCCTGCATGTTCTTCATGTCAAGCCTAGCTTAATACTCTGTGGATGCTCTCACTCTTTCTCACTCTAAAATCTACGGGGAGGGGAACACAGTGTAATTGTAAGGAATACTTGAGGTGACTTCTGTCAGAAAGATCTTTAATGGCTTTTTAAAGCTCATGGGAACAAATCAGCTTAGTTTGTATGCAAGCAGGAGGAAGGGGCTTATGGTATGGTGAGGCTCGACCTCCTCCTTGTTGTTCTCTGCATCTCGGAGTATGTGTTGCTCCTGCTAGGTGATACTGGGAGCAGGGGAATTCTGCAAAACATAGGGCATGGACAGCATTTGTAAGTGGCTTGTTGGCATCAAAAGGCAGAGTCATTTTCCAGCCTGTGGAAACTTTTTCCGAGCTTTGATTCTCCACAAAGGGAGAACTTCTAGATTTCCTGGCTAATTTGCATCAGACAGCACAAATGTTTTTTAGGAGAGCTAATAATAATGGTGGGATCTGGAACTGGGCCAACAGCAGAAGGGAAACCTAATGATCCCCTTCCACTTAATTTTCTACATACGTGGGTATTCTGTTCTATTCTATTCTGTGGGTGACTGCTTCTAGGGAGAGAGACAGAAATCTGTACAAGAGGTTGGCGAGCAAATGCTGCAACTCCAGCCAGTGCTTACAGGTTCAGCAGTGTCATCTCTGCATGTTAAATGGTCAAAAGACTTTGACTGTGGATGTGGTGGGTTTAATGGGAAATGGTGTCGTGGTAAACGTAGCTGCAAGGATTAGGTGGTGGAGCTGCGCTGTAGCTGGTTGTGTGAAAATAGCTGTGGTGAGCTGTGTGGGGTTTCCTCAGACAGCTGAGCAGTGCTACTTATGAGTGGCAGTGATGGCACATAGCATGGCAAGTTTCTTCACTTGATCAGAGGGTGACGTTGTGACATGGACACCTGCCAGAGAAGTGGCTTTGCTGGTGCATTGGGTTAGAGTGGGCATCTGGGCAACCTGCAACAGTGGCACCAGCAGCAGGCATTCAAAAATGCGAGTCTGGCCTTCTCAAAATACTAATTTTTTTTTTTTTATTAATTTTCCTGCTTCTTCTGATCTTTTTGGGAGCAGGCTTTGGTCAGATTTTCAACCTCATTTGAAACTTCATGCAAGCTGTGAAGCCCAGGCTCTTCTTGTGGAATAGAGACTGTAATTGTCTCCACGCTTGATTCCAGGGGTAGTGGCTACAGAAACATCACCAAATGCATAAAATACGGTGTAATTTTAATGCCAGCTTCCACAATATTCATGCTCTTACAGTCTGGTCCTGGTACGTCCTAAGGTCACTCTAAAATGTCAGCTTCATTGTTCAGGATAACCCTCACCAGAGTGTCCAGAAGAATCTTTCAGGTGTTGCACCAGTCAGAAATTAAGCCCCTGCCTACAAGATGGAGGATCTGGTATGTCCTTGTGAAAATTCCCTCAACTACACAGCCTTTCACCTTGTCATGTCTCCTCACTTCATCACTAAACTTGGTCCCTGGTTTGGACCCGTATTGAAACACCCCTCTGTTTGCTGCCTGTCCCACAGAGATCTTTGGTGTTTAGAAAAGCCCTGGGCTCTGGCAGTTGACTTATTTTGATGCTTATATAGAGATTAACATCATATTCCTATAAACACAGGTGGAACTGAGTAGTAAGAGGGAGGGAGACCACATGATTCATAGGCAGGAGTAGGAGATCGTCCTGCTGGTCACAACCGCTCATTCTCCAGAATGCTCCTGCAGTTCTGCTGCATCCCTGGTAAGTGCAGGCTGCGTGCTTCCAGGCGGCTGGACACCAGCAGGGTTTGGTTGGTGGTTTTCTGCCTCGTTATGTGGTGTGAGAAGTGCAGGTTGTTGTGAATTAGTGCTTTATTTCCTTGTGTGTGTGTGTGTGCGCGCCAGGCAAGGGTAGTTCAACTCCCACCTGGTGATGTTGGCAAAGCTGCGGTTTCTTGACACATAAAGGGAGCGAGCAATGACCTCTGGGTGGAGTAAAGCTCCTGTTGGCACAGCACCCTCAACCCTGCTCTGCAAGAATTGCTGGTATTTAGTTTGTGCTGAAAACAAGAAAGTTGGACTAGTTGTGGGTGTGCTGCGTGAAGTCGTTCTCTTATAAATAATGCTTAAGTTGATGGGGTGGTGTGACAATTCCTTCGTGATCTGTCCAGGAGATTAAGTACTCATATGGTCAGTAAAATAATCTTGTATTGATCCCATTGAATCGCTTCCCAAAATACTTGGAAGCTGTCTGTGTGGGTTGTGTGCATTCTAATGGCATCAAGATGTTGCAAACCGGTTGATAAGATGTTCTCTTTCATCTGAAACTGCTTTTCCTCAAGTTTGTAGTTCTCTGGTATCTGTGGGATCATATCTCCTCACAGACGGCAAAAAAACCCCAAACCAACCACCACCTGCATTCATGGTGAAGTGCTACTGGAGGACAGCTGACTGCAAGGTGTCCTGTTTCTCCAAAAACCTGCCTGCTCATTCTTTCTGACAGTTCATAGCACATTGTGTCTTGAAATGCAGAGGATCAAGCAGGTGGGTCCTCGTGGTCAGCAATAACCTGTCAGATTGCCAACCCTTTGTACCGTCCTTGTCAGTTACATTACAAGCACTGGGAAGAATTGTTCAAAAGACACCTTTTACAGTGTGTTCCAATATAGTGTCTGATAAATCCATCATGTTAAATGCTTCTCCTTGTCTGTCTTCCTAATAAAGCTCCTCTGTAACGCTATAGAACAGATTACATCTGAAGGGCCTTTAAGAAATGTCTGTGAAATGGTAGTGGTGCTGCCATTAGAGATGGAGTGGGGGTGCCCCTGGGCAGTCACTCACTGTGTTATCTTCTTAACACCTGGGAGACTTGGAAGTGCAGGCAGCAAGGTTTCCTTGCCTGGAAATGCTGATTTTGCTAAGACTGCTACTAGGTGATATGGGTCTAGGGGACAGAAAGAAGGAATCTGTGAGGTTTAGGGTTGGGTGGTTTTTATGGTCAACAAATATTTGTGTTTTACTAGCTTCCTTCCAGTATCTCATGGTGGTCTTTCTTGATAGCTTTTGCCTTGGCTGTGTTTCAGCTGTACTTGTATTTGAAGTTTGCATTTCATGGAAATTCTTGTTGAACAAAACTGATGCTCGTGTCACTTGAGACACTGGTGATGTCAGTCCTCAGTAACTGACCTCAAAAAATGACTCCCCAATCCTCTTTCATAGCAGAAAGTCTCCAATTCACTTAAAGCTGACACTTTCCCATGTTGCTGAGGAAGGGCTTCTGTATCAGTCTTTGTGGGAGATCTTGGGGGATCAGGACCTGGTGCAGCTTCAGGCCCTGCCCTCTTGTCCTGTTACTAGTTGCCTGGGAGGAGAGCCTGACCCCTGCCTGACTACGTCTTCCCTTCAGGTAGTTGTAGAGCAAGAGAACGTCTCCCCTGAGTCTCCTCTTCTCCAGAGGAGTCTGGTCTTTGTTTTCAACACCCAGTAGGTTGTAGGGAAAGCATATAGAAGATAGTCTTCATGACCACATTCTTGGGGAAAAAGTCATCACATGAATACAAGCATCAGAAATGAAGTAGTCTTCGCATACTGCTCGTTAAATGTATAGCTGGAAGTATTTGTACTTTACTACAAGATGTCTGTTTACATGAGGCATGTGGCTCACAGTTTGGGAAGGCACTCCAGAGTGCAGGGCTGGGTAAATAATGTCTTGGCCCTAACTGGGAATTAAATTAGCTTTAATGTTTTGAAAGTACAAACTACTACACTGCTAGCACCATAACTTAGCTGCATCCCATGGCGATGCTGAGGATACCTGAAGTTGGATTTGTTACAAAAATTGAACCAACACAGTTGCTTCATCAGTCAAGCTCTGAAAGTCCAGCAGTTCTCCACAGCAGAAATACCTGAGTCAGAGCTCTTTGTACTTCTGGTTTGGTCACTGGTTTGTAATGTTGACAAAATACTTTTGCATGAGAAATTGGACAACAGTAAGAGGAAGATTTCGGCCCCAGTAGTAAAATTTTCCAATGACTATTTCATCTGCTTTTGGAACTGTCTTACTTGGGGTTACCATCTCCAGAACCAAATCACAGGAATGTGCCCATTCCCCCTCTAGTCTGCCCTGGTGAGACCACATATGGAATATTGTGTCTAGTTCTGGGCCCTTCAGTTCCAAGAGGACACAGAACTGCTGGAGAGAGTCCAGCACAGAAACACAAAGATAATGAAGGGAGTAGAACATCTCCCTGATGAGGAAAGGCTGAGGGAGCTGGATCTCTTGAGCTTGGAGAAGAGGAGACTGAGGAGTGGCCTCATTAATGTTTATAAATATGGAAAGGATGAGTGTCAGGAGGATAGAGCCAGGCTCTGCTCAGTGTCATCTAATGATAGGACAAGGGGCAGTGAGTGTGAGCTGGAACATAAGAGGTTCCACATAAATAGGAGAAGAAACTTCTTCCCAGTGAGAGTGACAGAGCACTGGAAGGGGCTGCCAGGGAGGTTGTGGAGTCTCAGAGGTTGTGGAGTCTCCTTCTCCGGAAACGTTTAAAACCCACCTGGCCATGTTCCTGTGTAACTTGATCTAGGGAATCCTGGTCTAGTGAGGGGATTGGACTGGATGATCTTTTGAGGTCCCTTCCAATCCCTAATGTTCTGTGATTCTGTGATCTTTTTAAGGCTGTTGAGCACTGCATCTTTGTTGCTGGACATGAGCAGCAGAATGGCTCGTCATACCATACCTCTCTAGCCTCTAGACAGAGATGAATTTCTTCCCTTACACTGTGCTGGACATTTTTGGTTGTGTGGGTTGCAAGTGTGTGCCTCACTCACTCTGATGATTTGACTGCCAGCCTTTCTGTTCTCCTTAAGCATCTGTTAGTAATACATCCTGGAGGAAAGAAGCTATAGGGGTGTATAGTCTTCAACTCAGCAAAACTGAGTTTTGTGGATGGGTAGAGTCAGCAGCAGGTAAGATTCCTCTGCAGCCCCTGCAGCAGTACAGACTCACATCAGTTTTGTCAGGAAAATACAGTGCAGGGATCTAGAGAGTGAACTGGGCCACACAGCCTTCTATAAAAAGCCACCTTGTTTATGCTGTATGAGGATGTTCAAGAGGAAAATATTATGGAAAAATTGAAGACTTGATTTAAAAGCAGTTTAAAAATCAGCTCCTTAGCAAGTCACCTCCCATGGTTTCCGACAGCTTTTCTTCTTTAATCTGAAAAGCATGTCTGTAATTCTGAGATGTGTTGCATACCTGAAATAGTTCATGTGCACCAAAGAAACTCAATGCAATGGGAGGTCTCTTAAGACACAGCTTGCTGTTGTGGAGGAGATTCTGAAGCATCAATTAGGTTTGTACAGGCAGTTAGATGTCTCCGTGTATTGCAAGGGAAGTATCAGCCAACCTCTGTGCTGCTAATTATGGGGTTTGTGTCCCAGTAAACTGACTTATGTGGATGTTGTCTGAGAGGCCTGTGACTAGACTTGAGTATTTTTTAAATTCTTTTTTTTTAAGTGCTTGTGGTAGGGACTTGCCGCTCGGTTTCCAAAAGGTGAAGTATGACTAGGCAGCCAATTGGCCAGATGATTTTGCTAGGGAGGCTCAGTGGGCCGTGAGGAGCTTTATAAAACCTGGTAACTTTGAGGTTACTTGACATTTCCATTACAAGGGCTGACCTCTTTGTCACCAATGCCCTGTCAAAACCAAGTTTGGTGATACCCTCCTGCAGTTATTTCAAGTGTCAGCTGTACACAGGAGCTCTGTCAGTGTTATTAAAGACTAGAGAACTTCAAGGTTTGGTATTTTTCCTCACCTTCATTTTGAGCCTTTCTGTCCCTATTTATCTTTGCAGGCTGTCAGCAGGCAGAGCTTTCCTGCCCCTGGATTCCTCACTGCCCCAGCAGCTGCTATTTAGGAAATTCTTTGCCTCCCTCCTGAGTAACCACCAGGTTAACGTCTCTGATCACAGCTGGGTTTGCAAGGATGGTGGCGTTCACCCTGGAAAGTAAGGGGAACCATTACCCTGGTAAAAAATAATATGCATCAGTGCTGTGGCATGTCAAGGTTGTCATCTTCAGCTGAATGAGAGCTGTTGAGAATGAGTGCTGGAGATCACTGACTGTGCTGAAATCACTTCATTAAGCGATTGGAAAGGATAAAACACTAGACAATAATGTGTATGTGTGGGCTGGTACTTCATCAGCGCACAGCTTCAGTTCCACAGCAGCATGGACTGGCCTAGAGAAACCCGCGTGCCCATCTTTTTTCATTGTTGTAGTTTTGGGTTTGCTTTTTTGTAAAAAGTGCTTTCTGTGTGCTTTGTAATGCTCCAGTAGTGCTGTCCTCATCTTCTCATGCCTGACCTAAATCTGCTGTCGATTTACATTGCAACCGAAGAGTTCTCTTGTGCTACCCATAGCTTGTTCACAGGGTTGTGTCACACTGTTACGCACTGGTTTTGCTTATGTAGCTTAAGCCAAAAAGTTACCTGTGTCAAGAAATAATCATGAATCCTTCCAGCAGAGTTACTCGGCCTTTCTTGTCTGGGTGCTCCTGAACTAGCCGACGGTGTGGTTAGAGGGGCATGAGGTTGTAATGCCACTTCTCAAAGCAAAATTACTTTCATTATAGATAGGTATTTTAAATCATTTGACGCAGGAAACAGAGTCCTTTGCATATGCATTTGACATTTTTAGATGTCTGAGAAATCTGTTTCCAAGCTGTCTTGCCTGTTTGGTGCTGTGGCACAGTCAGATTGGAAAGTTATTACTGCTTGGCCTTTTTCTAGACCAGAGTGACTCAGATAACTTCTGTTTTCTCATGGACAGGTATGGAGGTAAGTACTTTTGTCTGGTACATGTGACATTGATCCTGGCATTGGAGAAGCAGACATTTATTGTTTCTCATGGATTAGTGGGTGCTGCAGCCTCAGCAAGCTGCTTTATGTGCCTGTGCCTGCCTGCTACTTCTGGAAAAATTTGCCCCGTGCCTCTGCTGTGAGGAATTTTTTGTTTTTCAAGTGTGTAAATATCCTGTCTCCATTCACTCCTAAATTAAGTGTAAAACATTTTAATAAGGATGACTTATGTGTAAGATATTTGATGCTTGTTGCTGTGAAGACATAATCTACTGACTGTAGCAATATCCATCAGTCTGTTTGTCAGAGCCTGTCCCTAGTGCAAGTAAGATCCATTTTTCCTCTTCTTGTAAGTGCCTTGTGCAGAGAACATTAATACATTATGATTTATAATGCCACTGCCACTTTGTGCTTACAAAGCATCTGCATCAGAAGGCATCTGTGCTCTGTTCGTTGCATAGATTGCAGATTATCAATTACTAAAATTTCTGGAGAAAAATCCAAAGCCCTCTTGTTTCCACATAGTTTCACTTCTCAAGAATGCTAATTTATAAATCCACAGGATAGCAAAACTGCTTAGCTTCATGGGTTTCAAAATCATCACAGTAGGAGGGTGACACTTGTGACAAACACAGAAAGGAGTAGAAGGTCATTTGCCAATGGTAGCACAAGGAGTTACCAGTTGGGGATGTGTATGGGTTTTAAACAACTTGTTTATGCAAGAGGTTCCAAAACACAAGGGCTTGGTTTGAATTTTAGCCTTGTAAACTTGTCTGCTTTTGGAATGCAGGGCTGAGAGAGGTGAACAACAACCCTCGGCAGCGCTACAGGCTTGGGAAGAATGGCTGGAGCGTTGCCTGGCGGAAAAATACCTGGGGGTGTTGGTTGACAACTGGCTGAACAGGAGCCAACAGGATACCCAGGTGACCAAGAAGGCAAACAGCATCCTGGCCTGGATCAGGAATGGTGTAACCAGCAGGAGTAGGGAGGTGCACTTGTACTCTGTACTTGTGAGACTGCACCTTGAGTACTGGGTCCAGTTTTGGGCGCCACTGTTTCAGAAGGACACTGAGGTACTGGAGCGGGTCCAGAGAAGGGCAGTGAGGCTGGGGACAGGTCTGGCAAACAGACCTTGCGAGGAGTGGCTAAGGGAACTGGGGTTATTTAGTCTAGAGAAGAGGAGGCTGAGAGGAGACCTTATTTCTCTCTAGAACTACCTCAGAGTTAGCAGCAACGCTGGTGCTGGTCTCTCCTCCCAAATTACTAATGATAGAATATGGGGAAATGGCCTCAAGTTGCATCAGGGGAGGTTTAGATTAGATCTTGATCACTGGAATGGACTGCCAGGGGAGGTGGTGACGGCCTCATCCCTGGAATTATTTAAGGTCGGGCTTGATGAGACTCTGAGTGGCCTGACCTAGGTAAAGTTGTCCCTGTTTAGGGAGGTTGGACTAGATAACCTCTGGAGTTCCCTTCCAGCCTAGAACATTCTATGGTTCTATGATTCTGTGATCGTAGAAAGAAGTTCTTTACTGAGAGTGTAGTTGGGCAGTGGAACAGGCTGCCTAGGGAGGTGGCGGACTCACTGTCCCTGGAGGTTTTTAAAAAACAGGTAGATAAAGCACTTGAGGCCATGATTTAGGGGTTAGGGGGATGTTGGGATGAGGGCTGGACTTGATGATCCTGGAGGTCCTTTCCAGCCATAATGATGCTATGATTCTGTGAACCTCAGCATTTTGAAGGCGTTTTTTCTATTTTCAGTGTTTTCACCTGCTCCTCTACACAGCTCTTGGTGCTAATTTTGGAGAACAGCAGAAGATAGAGATTAGCTGTGTCTTACTCCTGGTTTGGAGTTGTTGGTGTTTTTTTCTATTACTGCGTTGCTGCTCTCTCACATTTCCACTTTTTCATATTTTGCATGGTTGCACTCTGGTCGATAGAGCAGTTCGTATCAGTATTTGCACTGGTTCAATAAGCTTTTTTCCTGGTTTAGGCAGGTCTCACAGCGTGATGATGTTAGTCATGTTTTGAATATTCCTCTCATGCTCATTTGCAGCTTGTCTCAAAACCTGGCTGCCCCAACCAATTGAGACAAGACTTTTTGAAAGCTCTAGAGCATGAGATCTGCTTTAAGATGGAGAAAAACAGATTCTAAGAAGCTATTTGCAGTATTTCTTCTGATTGTATCAAGCTTAAGTGGAGACCAGCACCACATTCTTCCTGCAGCTGTGGAGCAAGTTTAGTCTCTGGTTTTCTTGCAAAGCACAAGGTTCAAAAGCTCAAATCATAGAATCATCCTGGCTGGAAAGGACCTCCAGGATCGTCAAGTCCAGCCCTCATCCCAACATCTCCCTAGCCCCTAGACCATGGCCTCAAGTGCTCTAGCTATTTGATTTTTAAACATATCCAGGGATGGGGACTCCACCACCTCCCTGGGAAGCCTGTTCTAGAGCCCAACCACTCTCTCAGCAAAGAACTTCTTCCTAAGATTCAATCTAAACCTCCCCTGATGCAACTTGAGGCCATTGCACTAGTGAGACCACATCTGGAGTATTGTGCCCAGTTCTGGGCCTCTCAGTTCAAGAAGGACACAGACCTGCTAGAGGGTGTCCAGCATAGAGCAACGAAAGTGATGAAGGAAGTAGAACACCTCCCTTATGAGGCAAGGCTGAGGGAGCTGGATCTCTTTAGCTTGGAGAAGAGGAGACTGAAGGGTGACATCATTAATGTCTATAAATATGTGAGGGTTGGGTGTCAGGAGGATGGAGCCAGGCTCTTCTCAATGTCATCTGGTGATAGGACAAGGGGCAACGGCTGCAAGCTGGAACATATGAAGTTCCATATAAATATCAGAAGGAGCTTCTTCACAGTGAGGGTGTTGGAGTATCGGAACAGGCTGCCCAGGGGGGTTGTGAGGTCTCCTTCTCTGGAGACATTTAAAACCTGCCTGGATGTGTTCCTGTGCGAATTGGTCTTTTCAAGATCCAGGCTACACAAAAGTTGCTTACATGGTTCTTGGCTCAACGAGTGACCACAATCATTGTCTTCTAGGGAGCCACTCGACATAATCCGAAGCTAATATTCCCTCCAGTGCAGCTGTAGAATACCATAAGTAGACATCGCCTCTGCTTCCCTACAATGAACAACATCACAGGCTTGGCTCAGTAAAACATCTGCTTCGGTTAGGGGGGAAGAATGCCCTCCGTTTGTTTCCTACAAGTATGACTGTGTAACAGAACCAATAGTATGGAAAAGGCAAATCTAAAGGATGAGTAAACATTTTGCCTATCTCCTCTGTCTTCACTTGTAGCTGTAAAACACATGACAAGGCCATGCTGAATCGTTTTCACGCCCTGTACGTTTTCATTCCCTACATAACCTCTCTGCAAAGTTAATGCACAGCAAGGACGGGAACAGAACACCATGGGAATCCTAAGTCTGCTACAACCATTCTCTGTCCTGCTTACACCAACCGCTTCATGGCTTAGAAGCTAAGGAGAGCTTTCTTGCTGTCCTGTCAGGTGACTTGAACAGATTACATTGCCACAAAAAGCTTTTAGGTGTAGACATTGCACTAACACAGGACACACGCGCACCGCTTTAATCCGGTCCTGAAACAACCGATGGCAACTGCAACTGACGTGCCGGAGACTGAGTGCCCCAAACCATCCCAAATACAGCACTGGCTGTTCTCTCCCTCTAATTGCCTCTTGATGGCTACCAAAATTAATCCTTCACATGTTAAAGTGACTCCTGTAGTGAACCTGTAGTGTGCAATCCTTTTGCACAGAAAAAGTTCCTTCAGATTTTACTAGAGAAAACGTGTTTGTCGTAGGATCATTGAATCATTAGGGATTGGAAGGGACCTCAAAAGATCATCTAGTCCAATCCCCCAGCCACAGCAGGAGCACCTAGACCAAGTCACAAAGGAACAGATCCAGGAGGGTCTTCATAGAATCATAGAATCATTCAGGATTGGAAGGGTCTTAAACATCTCCAGTGAAGAAGACTCCACAACTCCCCTGGGCAGCCTGTTCCAGTGCTCTGTCACTGTCACTGGCAAGAAGTTCCTTCTCATATTTATGTGGAACTTGTTATGTTCTGGCTTACACCCATTGCCCCTTGTCTATCACTAGATGACACTGAGAAGAGCCTGGCTCCGTTCTCCTAACGCCCAGCCTTCACATATCTATAGACATTAACAAGGTCACCTCTCAGTCTCGTCTTCTCCAAGCTGAAGAGACCCAGCTGCCTCAGCCACTCCTCATCAGGGAGGCGCTCCACAACCTTCATTATCCTTGCTGCTCTACGCTGGACTCCCCCCAGCAGCTCCACGTCCCTCTTGAACTGAGGGGCCAAGAACTGGACACAATACTCCAGATGTGGTCTCACCAGTGTAGAATAGAGGGGGATAAGAACCTCTCTCCATCTGCTAACAACCCCCTTTCTGGTCCACCCCAGGATGCTGTTGGCCCTCTTGGCCGCAAGAGCACACTGCTGGCTCATGGTCATCCTGCCGTCCACTAGGAGCCTGAGGATCCCTTCTCCTACACTGCTCTCCAACTGTTCACTCCCCAAGTTATACTGGTACCTGGGGTTGCTCCTGCCCAGATGCAAGACTCTACACTTACCCTTGTAATACTTCATTACATTTCTCCCAGCCCAGCTCTCCAGCCTGTCCAGGTCCCACTGCATGGCAGCACAGTCTGCTGGGGTGTCAGCGACACCACCCAGCTTTGTGTCATCAGCAAATGTGCTAACAGAGCTCTCTAATCCCTCAAACAAGCCATTAATGAATAGATTGAATAGGACTGGTTCCAGTACCAACCCCTGGAGGACTCCACCAGATCCAGGCCTCCAACTAGACTCTGTCCCATTGACCACCACTCTCTGGCTTCTATCCTGCAGCCACTTCACCATCCACTTCACTACCCGATCATTTAGACCACACTGCCTCAGTTTGGCTGCGAGGATGCTATGTGAGACTGTCAAATGCCTTACTGAAGTCAAGACCACATCCACCGCGCTGCTATCATCTATCCACCTTGTCGTGCCCTCATAAAAGGCTGACCATCCCTAATAACCCTCTTGTCTTTGATGTGCCTGGAGATACCATCAAGGATAAATTATTCCATCACCTGGAGGTGAGGCTGACCAGTCTATAGTTACCTGGGTCCTCCTTCTTACCCTTTTTGAAGACAATCCTCTAGTCCCTAGGCTCCTCTTCTGATTCCCATGACTTAGCAAAGATGATGGAGAGTGACCTAGCAATGGTTTCCACTGTCTCCCTTAGCACGTGTGGGTGCATCCCATCTAGACCCATGGATTCGTGTACATCCAATTTGCTCAACTTATCCCTAACCCAGTCCTCATCAACCAGGGCAAACTCCTGTCTTGTCTCAACTTCCTCTGGAACCTCAGCAGTCTGGGGCTGGATATCAGTACAGCCCCTAGAAGTATAGAAGTATTATGGATTGGAAGGGCCTCGAAAGATCATCTAGTCCAATCCAATCGAGTGAAACAAAGAACAAACAGCAGCGTTTCAAAATTACTCTGTTCTTACCAGTCTGAGCTCAATTTTCTTGCCTTCAGCAATTGGCTTTCGATCCAGTTTGGTCTTTGCTGCTCAATGCTTTGTATAACCTTCTGGGTCACTTGCTTGGGACCACTTTTCTGCTTTCCCATGATACTTTCTAAGCAGACGCGGACTAAGCTCAGCTTTTCTTTGCTCCATCTGTCAAGCGTTGCACCTGTTAGAAGTTCTGCAGTATTTCCATCCTCAAATATCCGACATATAATTACAATCAAGTTCCAGAAAAGCAGACCAGCTTTCTTCAATTCAGCAAAGTTTCTTGACATTTTCCTCTCAGCCAGAAAAAAGAAGTACTTAATTGGGGGAGGCAAACATGCAATCACTGTAGGTAACTTGCTGATTACAATAGATACTGCCTGAGCTGCAAGCCTTGTGAAGCCTTAAAAAAAGAAAGAAAAGAAGATATGATTAACATTAACATTCCAGTTCTATCACAGCACGCTTCTGAATGTTGTATGATAATTTCCTACTTTCTTTTGTACTGAAAAATGGGTAAAAGGCTTAAGTACTCAACACCGTAGCTTGACTTCTATTGTGCTTCCTCCACATAAATCCCACAAAACCTAAACAATAACATGAATTAAAAACAGAGAACCTAGAAGATGTAGAATTCAGACTGTGTCTCTCTTAACAATTAGCCCTGCTGTGCACCGCTATTAGAGACTAAACGGAAAAGATAACATCTAGGAATTCAGAACGGCTTCAAAAGTTGCCTTCAGAACTAGAGAGGAATATTTTTCCAACTTTACAGTGTCTCAGGATATTATGTATAATTCATACACAATCTTTAGTTTTCTATCAATCCCTTTCTACATCCACACCACGAAAACTCAGTTTATCAATGTGCTGTAGCAAAGAGTTTTAAATGTTCCAGACATTAACTAGATGATCTTTCGAGGTCCTTTTCAATCCCTAATGTTTTGTGATTCTGTGACTGAAAGTAGCTGTATGAGATGACCAGGAGCCAGCAATGTGCCCTGGGGGCCAATAATGTCAATGGCATCCTGGGATGGATTAGAAGGACGGTGGTTAGTAGCTCAAGAGAGGTTCTCCTCTCCTTCTACTCTGTCCTAGTCAGACTACATCTGGAATATTGTGTCCAGTTCTGGGCCCCTCAGATCCAGAAGGACACAGAGCTGCTGAAGACAGTCCAGTGGAGAGCCACAAAGATGATGGAGTGGAGCATCTGCCTTATGAGGAAAGGCTGAAGAAGCTGGGTCTCTTAAGCTAGGAGAAAATGAGACTGAGGGGTTACCCCATGAATGTTGATAAATATGGAAAGGGTGGGTGTCAGGAGGATGGAGCCAGGCTCTGCTCAGTGGCACCCAATGACAGGACAAGGGACAATGACTGTGAGCTGGAACAGAGGAGGTTTCACATCAGTATAAGAACTTCTTCCCAATGAGGGTGATGGAACACCTTGAAAGATCATCCCGCCCAATTCCCCTGCCGCAGCAGGATCACCTAATCCAGTTGCACAGGAACATGTCCGGGCAGGTTTTAAACCTTGCCAGAGGGAGACTCCACAACCGCCTGGGCTGCTCCTTCCAGGGCTCTGTTCCCCTCCCTGGGAAAAAGTTCCTTCTCAGCTTGATGTGGAACCTCCTATGTTCCAGCTGACACTCTTTGTCATCATTAGATGACACTGAGAAGAGTACTACAATACTGATTAGTTTACAAATCTTGTTTGCATATGCATGGATATAAAGCTACTAACATCGAGCACTAAGTATCTCTGAAAAGAAACAAACCCACAGGATCATCCTTGGAAATTGTTTGCACTGCTCATGAATTGTTAAACGTTCAATTTCACAATATTTGCTCATTAAAGATGTAATTATCCTTTAGGACAAATTTACAAAGACGTTCAAATTTCACTCACACTTCCCAGATTCTTTCCTCTTCATTTCTCGAGGAGTGTAATTCCATTCCTTCGGAACCGTCTTCAGTAAACTTTCAGGAACTATTTGCTTGTGCTGGTAGGTTCCGTAGTTTTCTGTCGCCTCCCACGAATGCATCAAAGAAATTATCTGCTTCACTATACCCTTGACAGAAGTAATCAAAGTCAACTTCAAGCATCTGATAACCTCTGGCTCCGACTCACCACAACTGGAAACTTCAGAAGAAGAAAGAATTATTAAATATTCAGTTGATGTAGTCATTTGTATAAATCTGTTTCAGAAAGAAGTGTTCCAGAAGTCTAATGGAAAGGGAGTAAAATACGACTGATAGTAATTTAGACCTACTGAGACGTCACAAAGTAAAGGAAGAGTAGAAAGCACAACAGTGACCACAGAATGACAGAACTATCATGGTCAGAAAGGACCTCCTAGAGTCCACAGACCCACAACAAACAACACCAATTGATGGACAAGCACAAACTAACCCTCTCCATCCCTCCCACTAGAGCAGGGCATAAAGCACCATGGCTGCACCTTTCTTAAATACCTCCAGGGATGGTGACTCAACTCCCTCCCTGGGAAGACCCTTCCAGTGCCCAACCACTCTTTCCATAAAGAATTTCTTCCTCACATCCAATGCAAACCTCCTCTGCCTCAACTTCAGACCATCTCCCCTGGGTCTGTAATTAGTCACTAAGGAGAAGAACCCAACAGCCATCTCTCTACAGTGTAGTACAATGACGTAGGATCTTGTCCTGCCTTGATGAACAACGCTTGTTTGATTCAGAACAAGCGAGATGGCTCCAACAACTGTAATAATCTTTGAGCGGGGGAACAGGGGAGGCTGCACCTGGTGGGACAGAATTCTCACCTGTGCAGCAGGCAGGGTCCACACCTCTGCCAACCTATCTGTAAAACTATGCTTGAGCCCTGAGAACATGGTGAGTAGCCACCTCTCAAGGACTTACTGGCCATTGCTTTGTCTGTTGCAGAGGGACAAGAACATCCCTGGCAGTGAGTATAACAAAAAGAAGACATTTGAATGGTGCGGGGCTGCTTCACCATCAACCTTCCCCAGCCTGCAGCCAGGACAAAAGACTGACACAAAAACGTCTGCAAAGCTGGGGAAGGGAAGATCACCTGTCACTACAACCTCACTCCTCGCCGAGAAACTAAGATGGGCAGAAATCTGCAATGCTGAGGAGTGAAGTGGGTTTGGAGAGCCAGTGCCTACAGCCCTGAGTGGTGATCTGACCTCTTAACTCTCTTCTCTGAGTTGGACATCGAGTAACTTTAGTGACCCCTGCGCCTTCTGAGTTTAGAATCTGACAATTTCAATAAACCTTGACTTTCATGTGGCACCTATGGAGTCAGTCTCCTTAATTCAACCTCAAGTGAATCCATGAACCTGAGTCACTCCCTTCTCTTAAGATTGGGACGTGACAACTGTATTAATGCACTACTAATATAAAAAATTACATTAATTCCCTTTATCCTCATTTCTCCGTCAATATATTTCTAAAAATTTAATTGTAGCTGACTGATGCCTTCTATTTTGTACAGAGTGCGTTTAATTACGTGTTAGGCACCAACAAGGCAGATGTATATATCAATTTTTTCTAATTCTTTGTCTTGATTAATGACGTTGCATTAACTAGGTACCCAAAGCGTTGAGCTAAGAAGAGCAAAGGAAAGAGAAGGTGTTTTGGAAACAAAAATGCACACAAATAATAGTCCTCCATAGAGACAAAGCATGTTATCAGAGATTGCACGTTGGAAATAGCTGACCCTAAACACAGTTCTTGACATTACAGGGAGTACCAATCTTCTCCACATTCTCAGTACCACCAAGAATGGCCATTTCTTCACTGCCAAGAAGCAGCAGTTGTCAGGCAGAGTGCTGCAGGATGTATCAGACATGTCTTTTGACATCTTAAGTCCTTTGCTCATATTTCTGTACTGCACTTCTTGCTGATCTAAGTCTCCTTCTCTGCATGGAATTCATGTAGAAGGCCAACCACATCCTGCGCTGCATCAGCAGAAGTGTGGCCAGCAGATCAAGAGACAGGATTCTCTCCCTCTGCTCTGCCCTGGTGAGACCTCACTTAGAGTCCTGCAACTAGCTCTTGAACCCCCAGTGCAAGAATGACTTGGTGCTGTTGGAGTGAGTCCAGAGGAGACCATGAGGCAAAAGCCCCTTTGCTTTGAGTACACGTTGAGGGATTTGGGGCTGTTCAGCCTGGAGAAGAGAAGGCCCTGAGGGGACCTTCCAGCCTCCTGAAAGGGGCTGCCATAAGGCTGGGGAAGACGGCTCCCAAGGACAGAGAACAGCAGGACAAGCAGTCATGGTTTGAAGCTGGAAAAGGGCAGACTGAGGCTGGACAGGAGGAAGAAGTGATTGAATCTGAGGGTGGGAGATCCCTGGAACAGGATGCCCAGAGAAGGGGTGGAGGCTCTGTCCCTTGAACCATTCAAGGTCAGGCTGGATGGGGATCTGGGCAACCTGGTCTGCTAAG
The DNA here is from genome assembly GCA_028565055.1 of Phoeniculus purpureus. NCBI lineage: Eukaryota > Metazoa > Chordata > Aves > Bucerotiformes > Phoeniculidae > Phoeniculus > Phoeniculus purpureus. The sequence goes on from JAOXOE010088750.1 coordinate 22,912, forward strand.
TGATGGCCCTGTTTGGTGTAGAGGGATTGGACTAGATGGCTTTGCAGGTCCTTTCCAACCCTATGATTCTATGACATTCTGGAACCTTCCATGCAATACTTCCATATCTCTCTTCCTTTTACACCTTAGACTTCTACCTTCTGCAATTGTTTTTCTCTGAAGACTTTTAGCACTGTTGTTTTATATTCTGTCATATCCACAATTCTATTTCCCCTTTCAAAATCTTCAATTTTCTTCCTTTCTTCTCTTGAGAGCTTTCCTGAACTTTATCTTTGGTTTGCAAGTTGAACCTTCTAAACCTCACCTCTCTTCTCTGTTTGAGAACTGCTTTTCTATGCAAGCAGCGTTAGTTGTTCTAATCGTGACAGTAGAGTCCACAAGTCCGTGTCCCTCAGTAGGAATCTTTCCTTTACCTTTTCCACTCCTTTTCAAACATATCTTCCTTTTACATCATGACAAAGTACTAAAGGGATATTGCAGAAGGTGTTGGCCTCTTCTCCCTAGGGACTAGCGATAGGACCAGAGGAAATTGGGTTAGGTCAGAGTCAGATTGGGTCTTAGGAAAAACTTCCCAGAAAGAGTGAGGAGGCCTTGGAACAGGGGCTGCCCATGGAGAGGGTAGAGGCATTGGCCCTGGAGGGGTTCAACAATCGGGCAGCCAGCCAGGGTGTTTCAGGAGATGGGCCAGTTGTTGGGGGTTCTAGGATAGACAGCTGGACCTGATGTTCTTGAAGGTCTTTTCCAACCTTGATGATTCTGTGATTCTATGTAACCTTCTTTTGCTGGCAGCATATTCAGAGCCATGTGCCCATCGGCATGTTTCTGCTTTCCATGCTTATTTTGGACAAGTTCTAAACACACATAAGACACACAGATACACAGATAATTAGGGGTTGGAAGGGACCTCCAGAGGTCATTAAGCCCCCTGCTCAAGCAGGAACACAGAACCTAGGGCAGGGTCAATGAAGGAACGGCAGAACCTGCAAACAGCCTGCTGGTAAGACAGATGCTAAAGGAAATCACAGAATCACAGAACATTAGGGACTGGAAGGGACCTCGAAAGATCATCCAGTCCAATCCCCCTGACACAGAAAGATCACCTAGATCCAGTCGCACAGTAACATGGCCAGGTGGGTTTTAAATATCTCCAGAGAAGGAGACTCTACAACCTCTCTGGGCAGCCCCTTCCAGTGCTCTGTCACCATCACCATGAAGAAATTCCTTCTCATGTTGATGTGGAACTTCCTTTGTTCCAGCTCACACCCACTGCCCCTTGTCCTATCATTAGATGACACTGAGGAGAACCTCCTGACAGCTACCCTTCACATATTGATAATCACCCTCCTGGTTGACCATTTGGCTCCATAGCCTTCTACTTTCTTCAGAATTTTTACTACTCTTACGGTGACCTGATCTCTCAAAACTCTTCAGCCATACTGTAATTTTGAAGTAACTACTGTCATTTCATCTCAGTTATTAAGGTAAAAATAACAGGCACTGCGTGCGTGAAAGCTGACAAGGTTTAACACTAGATCCTAAATGCTTATTAATAAATCAAATACCTGTCATATTGTATAAGTAACTCCACAGCTGCTCTTCATCCATGTAGGTCTCAAAAGCAATGCCAAGAGATTTGGGCGATAAAGTGCAGTAAGACAACACTGTGAAGACCGTTTCAACCAGAGTAAGGTCTTTGTTATTTACGTCTTCTGTGGGAGAACTTGGTTCATCACGGTTCGGTACTTCGTTTCCTTCAAAATAAACAAGAACGACAATCTCCAAGCAATTCAAACTCACGTCAAGAGTGTTAATAAACCATTGTACGGCACTATGAAACTGGAAACTCAACCTGAATAATAATTTACACAACAGTAATAGTCACCGATACCGAATTCTGATCTTTCCCTGCAAAAACAACACTTGACTGTCCTTCTGAATTATGCAAGCCTATTAAAAAAAAAAGACTCGAGCGTGTTTACATCCCCATTTAATTGAAACTGCACCCAGCATATAATTTGAATTTGATTATTTACTAAACATTAATCAGAAGTAAATCGTCCTGCTTCTCTAGAATCAGTCAAAAAGTTCTTTGCTGCTTAACTCTTCTTGCTAATACATTAGTCACGTGGAACAACTGAGCTCTGTGCAGTTGTCTACAATGACGTTAAGAAGCAGTTGCACACACAAGTGCATTGGGTCCACGAGAGGCTGGTCCTGCTTGACAAACCTGATCTTGTTCTATGAGAAGGTGACCTGCTTAGTGGATGAGGGAAAGCCTGTCGATGGAGTCTATCTGGACTTCAGTGAGACCTTTGACACTGTTCCTCACAACGTCCTCATGAGTAAGCTGGCTGCCCATGGCATGTACTCTGCTGGGTGGACCTAAGGGTTCTAATTGACAAGAGGATGAATCTGAGCCAGCAGGGTGCCCAGGTGGCCAAGAAGGGCAGTGGCAACCTGACCTAGATCAGAAACAGCAGGAGTAGGGAGGGGATTGTCCCCCTGTAGTCAGTACTGGTGAGGCCACACCTTGAGTACTGGGTCCAGTGTTGGGACACCTCAGTACAAGGGAGACATCGAGGTGCTGGAGCGCGTGCAGAGGATGGCAACAAAGCTGGGGAAGGGCCTGGGTAATAAATCTTACGAGGAGAGATCAAGACAGTTGGGGCTGTTTAGTCTGAGGAAGAGGAGGCAGAGAGGAGACCTCATCACTTTCTACAACTGTCTGAAAGGACACTGTAGAGATCAACAGTCTCTTCTCACAGGGAATTAGCGACAGGAGCAGAGAGAAGGGCTTCAAGCTCCAACAGAGGAGGTTTAGATTGGACATTAGGAAGAAATTCTTCATGGAGTGGAGACTTCTCCAGTGGTCAGGCACTGGACTGAGCTGCCCAGGGTGGTGGTTGAGTCCCCATCCCTGGGTGCGTTTGAAAGTCTCTTAGTGCTGGGGAATGTGTTTTAGGGGTGAACTTGTAGACTAGGATTGACTGTTGGACTCAGTGATCCCAAAGGTCTCTTCCAACCCGAATGATTCTATGATTCTACGACTCCTTTTCCGTATAAGATGAAACTGAGAAGAAATCAGTTTGTGAGAACAAAATTGCAGTAACTCAATGAATTTGACTTGTATCAGTGTCAAGTTTGCTGACGAGAGGGCAGGGATGCCATCCAGAGGGACCTGGACAGGCTGGAGAGGTGGGCACAAGCCAACGTCATGGGGTTCCACAAGACCAAGTGTAAGGTCCTGCATCTGGATCGAGGCAATCCTAAGCACAACTACAGGCTGGGCAGTGACTGGCTGGAGAGTAGCCCTGAGGAGAGGGACTTGGGGG
>JAOXOE010088761.1:0-26241 GCA_028565055.1 Phoeniculus purpureus
CCATGAAGAAGTTCCTTCTCATATTGATGTGGAACCTCCTATGTTCCAGCTCACACCCATTGCCCCTTGTCCCATCATTGGATGCCACTGAACAGAGCCTGGCTCTATCATCCTGACACCCACCCTTCACATACTTATCAACATAAATGAGGTCAATCCTCAGTGTCCTTTTCTCCAAGCTCCCTCAGCCTTTCTTCAGCAGGGAGATGCTGCACTCCATCTTTCTGCTCTGCGCTGGACTGCCTCCAGCAGCTCCGTGTCCTTCTTGAACTGAGGGGCCCAGAAGTGGACACAATATGCCAGCTGTGGTCTCACCAGGGCAGAGTAGAGGGGGAGGAGAACCTCTCTCGATCTGTTAACCAACCCCCTTCTGATCCACCCCAGGATGCCAGTGGCCTTCTTACTGAAATAAAAACCAACTGAAAGTTTATTAACTGCTTCTTTCTGAGATTGTTCTTTCAAGACCCAAGTGGAAAAGCTACAGAACACTGAAGTCAACAAATGGTCTGACGTGTTTCTTAAAACATTTACTTAGGCAGTGCAAGCCACTGCACCTTCTAGGAAGTTTCTTCTTATTTCCCTTTGATGTCCATTTCTAAAAAAGTCAAACAGTGACTGCAAACCACTGGTGGACAGGAGAGCTCCCCAGTTGGAAGCAGTATGTTCACCACTGACCTCTTAGATGTCAAAGCTCAAAGAGCTGCAGCTTCCTACTGTTATCTTCCATCCTGCTGCTCCAAACTCTTTGGCTGTTAAGACCTAACTGGTAGCAATGCAAGAGACCTGCTCGCACCAGCAACACCATGAAGGGCCTCTGGAATAAGCTGTATCAGCTCACTGGATAGATTTCTCTTAAGCTATGTGGAAATTCCAGTCTAAACAACTCAAACCATTATCTTGGCAGTGATTCAGATGGAGACACTCCAAAATACTTTATTCAATCAAAAGTCTCAGACTAATAAATAAAGAAGTGTTTATAGTTTACCAGAAGTCACATCTGTAGCAGCTGAAGGATGTGCTATAAAGCTGCATTAGCTTCAATCGATTCCCCACATAAGGTTCTTGCTTTGCTTTGAGTTTGTTTTTGTTTCATAAGCTCTTCACAGTTTCTTTCCTTTCTCAGAACCCAGCAGCTTTCAGCTTCATAAATAATTGAATTTATCTTGATTTTTACCAAACACTAATCATATAAATGTGGTGATTTAGCATCACAGACAGGGGTAGGGAGGATGGACAACAGATCAGAGATACAACCATTCGAGTCTTTATTGCCCAGAATTTTTATTTCCGTGTCTGATCACCCCTGGTGTCAGTGACAACGCACAGGCAGAGCTTCTGAATGACAACAAAATCTCCTCTAAAGCGGACAATTCGCACACTACAGGGGCTTCTCAGTTACCAAACCTTGTAAGGCACCTGCACAACGGCACATCTTGGTTTAACCTGATGAAGAACGCCTTCTGTCTGCACTTTCAAAGACAAGGCTGACTTTTATCACATGTCTAGAACTCAAAACCAAAGTAAAAGCCACCAAGAGCCTGAAAAACATTCTCACAGGTCAGAAGTACGAAACTCAGCGACCACAAAGCCCAGAGATTCTGAACGTCCTCCTGCCTCTGTCCTTAAGCCACCATGACTTCAGAATGATTTAGACTTTACTGAGCAGTTCCATGTTCTATGCCAACAGGGGAATGTCAAGTCTTCCTGCCTGCATCCCCATTTTCCACTGTCTGCTCACTGCTTGTGACAGCACACAATGAGAAGACTTTGCTTTGTACCAGCTGGTATGACACGTTCTGATTAGAAAACTAGTTCCATGCAACAGGAAGCAGCACAGGACACGTTTGCACTAGGAGTATCCAGAAGTACATGATACCATCTATAATCTCACTGACTGAAAGGAACAAGTTATGTTAAAAAAGGAGAACGTGGGTGTAAAACTAGGCACTCCACACTAAAGGAGACAGAGGATCAAGGAATCTTTGAAAAACAGGTCTTGGGTTCTTCAGAAGAACCACCACACAACAAAATCCATCACCAGTTCAACTGCGCCAAGAAGCCAAGCAGGCTGCAACTACACCGTAATTATTTCAGGTCTTAGAAAGTATTTGGTGGGTCCTTTCCCTTTCCCACCAGTAGTTAATGGCAGCAGTCATAACCATCTACATTAAGTAACCACACACAGTATCTGTAGCAGATGATGACAACCTCATGGTTTGCAGCTTGTTCTTCTAAGCTGACCACACCAGAAACCATAACTGAAGACACTAAGCCTGAAATACCTTCTTGCTATTGTCACGTGTGCAACTACCATGAATTCATGGTACTCACTGTCGTCCTAGATCTGTAGTTAAGTGATCACATGTAGAGGCAACAGAGTCACTGGAGAGATCACCAGGATCAGCAGACAAAAGAATTGTTACGAGCAATTACCACCCTAACAGAGAATAACAGAATCATAGAATCAACCTGGTGGGAACTCGAAGGGACCTCTGGAGATCGTCTAGTTGAAACCCCTACAAGAGCAGGATCACCTAGAGCAGATCCCACAGGAACATATCCAGATGGATTTAGACAGAGAGCTGGAGACTTCACAACCTCTCTGAGCATCCTGGGCCAGGGGGCTGTTACCCTCATCGTGAAAAAGCTTTTGACAAAACAATCTTGCTTCTCTGTTGGTATAAAGACAAAAGAAATTTAAAAGAACATCCTGATAAATCCGTGTTTTTTACATTCCACTGCTCCAGCATCTCTGGAACCTAAAGGCCAGCTGCTTAAAGCAAATAGTATCGTGTTCTTTGAGGGTTCTTTTCATTTTGTTTCTCTTCAGTCAGGCTGCCTTACAAGTCTGGCTGAGGCTATCATGAGCAGTGTGCGTGTGCCTCACTCACAGGCAGAGCAGAGGGGAACAAACCACTGCAGAACCATCCCAACGAGTGCTCCTGGCATTTCTGGAGCAGCCATGCAGCACTAACTGCAAATCACATCAATTATGTAGAAGCTAAAGGATTATGCTTCTCCTCTTTTACAGAAAGGTCCCACAGCTCCAGGACCCTTTGCCGTCTCACAGTTTCTCGCTGCAGGCTGTTACTTGCCAGCTCCATACCAAGCACATTCAAAGCATGGCCATGTATTATTAATGGACACTGCACTAATTAATAAAAGCACCTACCTCGAAAGAGATCCCAGTCTGACACACTAACAGTTTTAGGTGACCACATACTGCAAACTACTGGCCATACAGTTTTTTCTACATTAAACTCAGATAAAGCACATTTCTTTACCCAATTCCCCCCTCCTACATGCAGAAAATCAAAAGAAAGGCCAAGAGGTGATGCCCTTAAAGGGAACAGGGTTCGTGCCTGGCTGGGGCACCTCCTGTAGGGCTGACTAATGAAGTTGTCATCATAATTCAATACCAGGATTGCTGGGAGAGTGCCTTTGCTTCCCGTACGAGCAAACATGCATAGGTAATTCTCTTATATTCAGGCATCTGATGGGCAGAAAAGAATCACAGAATCGTTTAGGTTGGAAAAGACCCTTGGGATCATCAAGTCCAACCATCAACCCTACTCTACAAGTTCACCCCTAAACCAGATCCCCCAACACTACATCTTAACGATAATTACTGCAGTGCACGTTCAACCAAACAGATGTTACAGCAACAGAGTGACTTCTACAACACAGAAGACACCTACAAAATGCCCGTATGGTTCATCATAATGGGGTTTCACTGTGAATACTTCTCATTCACTGCATCAATGAAAGATTAATCTACTGCTTTGCTAGAAAGTCCACCAAACAATATCTGCGTACTCTCCAACATAACCATGGAATCAGAGAGCGGTTTAGGCTGGAAGGGACCTCAGAGATCATCCAGTCCCAACCCCCCTGCCATGACCAGGGACACCTTTCACCAGACCAGGTTGCTCAGAGCCCCACCCAACCTGATCTTGAATGCTTCCAGGGATGGAGCAGCAACATTACCCCTGGGCAACCTGTTCCAGTGCCTCAGCACCCTCACAGGGAGGAATTTCTTCCTAAAATCTAATTGAAACCCACAGCATCAAAAGTGTCTTCTTTACACCCAGCCTAAATCTCTCCTGTTTTAGTTTAAACCCATCACTTCTGCCCTGTCACAACAGCCTCTGGTTAAGAAGAAGTCCATCCCCATCTTTCTTACAGGCACCTTGAAAGGCCACACTAAGGTCTCTCTAGAGCTTTTTCTAATCCAGATAGTCACTGATGCAACAATCTATCCCTTGGAGAACATCCTTTGAGTGAGAGCCTACTCAAAACTGGTAGGAAAACACAACTTTTGAGTAACTGGGAATGTAGAAAGTTTACTACTAGTAAATGTACATTCTAATTTTTACTTTTGAAGCTGTTTTTGGAGCTTTATAAGAGACGATAGGAGATTCCATGGAAACATTCAACTCCTCCCCTTCGACTGTTCACCACTGAGATTAATTTGGCAATAAAGACAAATTCTTTAAAACAGAAAGTGCTCAAGGTCCAAAAGCTCGTCAGTAAGTTCTCAGAACTTAAACTAAACTTAAGGAGGACCAGCTTTATTTGCTTGTAAAGCCCAGGTTTAAATCACAGAACATTAGGGATTGGAAGTGACCTCCAGAAAGTACCCTTAGATGCTCGGGTTGTAAATTAAGCAGATGAAACGGTACTAGAGAAGAAAACTGAAGGTTAGTAAATGCAGATGCTACCACAGTCAGTTTATTTCAACTACACAGGTAACTCTACTCCCACTAGCCTGATTAGCACAGAATCACAGAACATTAGGGATTGGAAGGGAGATTGAAAGATCATCTAGTCCAATCCCCCTTCTGTCCCTCCTTTGCTACTCGCCTCAAATGAAATTGGGGTTTTGGGGGTTGTTTTCTTTAACATCACTGTGCTAAAGAACTGGAGAGACCCTAAGCTAATAAAATTCAACCCTTTGAAAGCAAATGCTGACATACTGCCAACACTCAGTTTGGTCTGTGTTTTCACCAGGGGCTCACTAAACCACCTCCAAACCGGCTGTGCCTCAGACAGTTTGGATTGAACTCTGCTGTGACCTGAGGCTCAAGCTGCAATGCTGAAGTTTCAGCTTTCAGTCCATCCTCTGACCGATTTTCCATGGATACTTTTCAGATCTTGTTGTAACTTCCATGTGTTTTAATATTTGTTGTAGCAACACGACAATGAAACGCACAAGTCATTAGGATCACACAGGCTTGTCAAAAAGACCATGGCAGTGTTTATGTCACTTTCAGAGGAGGTTCATCCTCAGCCTCCCAGCTGAGCTTTATGCACCAGGTACAGGGCTTGGAGAGATAACGCCATCATGGAAACACTGAGAAGCTCTTTGCCATAGCATCCCTGGCAATAAAAATACCCAAGACCACAAACAATATCATCATGTGAGCATTCCAGGGCAGCCTATAAATAGAGATCGAGGAAACAAGCCTGGTGTCTCGCAGCTACGGTGCCTCGTTACAACGTGTATCTGCTAAAAATATCAACTTTAATATGTTTAGTAACAGTGTGCAGTGAAAACAGCTCTGGATTTTGTGAATTAAATAGCTTTTTACACATCCTGTCCCATTTATTGACCTGATGGTAACTCACAGGAGTCCTGTGATGGACTTTTCATTATAGGAGGGTAGACTGCATAGAATCACAGATCGGTGGGGGTTGGAAGGGATCTCTGCCGATCCTCTAGCCCAACCCCTCTGCTGGAGCAGGATCATCTAGATCAGATCCCACAGTAACACATCCAGGTGGGTTTTGAGCATCTCCAGAGCAGGAAAACCCACAACCTCTCTGGGCAGCCTGTGACAGGGCTCTGACACCCTCGCTCTGAAAATGTTTTTCCTTATGTTCAAATTGAACCTCTTGTGTTCCAGTTTGTGCCCACTGTCCCTTGTTCTATCGCTGGGCCACTACCAAGAAGATCCTGGTCCTATCACCCTGACACTCATCCTTTAGGTATTTATATTTTATGAGATTTCCCCCTCAGTCTCTTCCTGTCAACAGCCTCTCCTCATAAGGCTGATGGCTCCAGTCTCCTAATCATCATCATCTTACTGGCTCTGTGCTGGACTCTCTCCAGTAGCTCCCTCCGCATTAGAGTGTTACCAGGGAGGCTCATCCAGGACTACACATAGCCACAACATTTTCCTTGATAATGAAGTCCTACTGCAGAGCTTTACGGATGAAGTGTCTGTTCTACATATAGTTATCATAATTCGGGGTTCCGAAGTTAACTTGGGATTCCAGCAACAGAAGCAGGACACATGATACTAAGCAAAGATTCTTAAAGATGCTCATCTTGAGGAGACCTCATTGCTCTCTACAACTACTCTAAAGGAGGTTGCAGACACATGGGGGTTGGTCTGTTCTTCCTACGTCCAGTGACAGGATGAGGGGAAACAGCCTGAAGCTGCACCAGGGAAGGTTCAGGCTGGATGTCAGGAGGAATTTCTTTCCTGAAAAGGTTGTCAGGCAGTGGAACAGCCTGCCTGGAGGTGTTTAAGAGAAGGGTAGGTGTTGCGTTGGGGAACACAGTTCAGTGGTGCTGACAGGGCTAGGAGAAGGTTGGACTTGATGAACTCAAAGGTCTTTTCCAGCTGAATCTGTTCTATGATCCCACTACACAGACTGTGGAAACCCTCAGAGAAAAGTGCTTTGTACAAGAAAATCTGCCGTTTTGATACTGGTAATTGTTTTTCCAGAAAGAACAACCGAACAACGATTCGTATTAGCGGTTACAGCACACACTTATACAATGGAGGGAGTGGACACATTCCTCAGGTAGCAGCTCAGTAGTACGCTAAGTTTCAGAAACAAGCAGAACTTCCTGAGAGATAATGGAAAAGATAATTCATGTATTATCAGGACAAGCTTACTCAGCTCTGCCAAAATAGGAAGGTGTTAGATATTGCTAGGGAAGAAAACAACTTGGAAGGATGAATGACACAGAAGTTTAGCAAGGGCTGAAAAGGTTGACTTTAACAATTCATACAGCCTACTCCTGTGTCTCACTCCCCTTACTTCAGCCTCTTCTGTTTCACTATCTCACAAGCTAACGGCTGTAAGAAACCACTAAGATACAGTGGGGCAAGTAGAATAAATGAATGAAGAAGGAGGGGAAAAAAAAGATCAACTTAAACACAAGTCCAAACTCATTACCCTAACTTGCGGTGGCACCCATCAAGCTGCTCCTGAGAGCAGCATGACTGAAACCGCTTCTCACATGCACTTCTCTCAGCTTTGTCATTAAAATCTGAATGACAACACATTTGCCAAACATTTCTAAACTTTTACAGCCCTGTTACTGATTTTGTCTCTGCACAGAAGCAGAGGTAGCTCAGAGTGCTCTGAATGCCAGCGCAGATGAATGTGCATCCTTTGGCAAGCAGTGGCCAGCCCCTTTTATTGTAAGACCCAGAACAAGGACAGGCTGATGCAGTTCCAAAAGCAGTTCTGGCAAAATTCCCAGCAAGACACCAACATGTGACCAGCTGCTCACTGTGCTGCTAGAGAAACCAGCAAGTAACCCAGCTCCACAGCCAGGGACCAGTGGGATGGTCAGAGTTTATTAGATGGACATCCAACCACCACTGCACATGATTACAGAATCATTTAAGTTGGAAAAGACCTTTAAGATCATCAAGCCCAACCATTAACCCAACTGTCCCAGGGCCACCACTAAACCCTGTCCCTAAGCTCCAGATCTCCATGACTGTGACATACATCCAGAAGTGGTGAGTCAACCTCCTCCCTGGGGAGCCTGTTCCAAGGCCTGGTGACCCCTTCCATGAAGTTTTTCCTTAGGTCCAACCTGAACTTTCTGTGGCTCAGCTTGAGGCCATTTCCTATCACTCGCTGCTTGTGAGAAGAGACCAAACCCACCTCTCTACACTCTCAGGTAGCTGCAGACAGCAATAAGGTCTCCCCTCAGCCTCCTTTTCTCCAGACTAACCAGCTCCAGCATCCTCTGCCACTCCTCACAAGGTTTCTTCTCCAGACCCTTCCCCAACCTTGTTGCCCTTCTCTGGGCCATGCACCACTGTTGTGCTGCTCAAAAAAACAGAACATGAGCTGCTTCAGCAAGCAGTTTCTCAAGAGTAGCAGGTCTAGGAATCCAGAACTTTGTATTCCATCTTCTTAGTCATTAATAAGCTTTATTTTCCTTACAGCATGAGTGATTTCAACTGGTCCACCATGTTCACTATGAACTGAGGAAAATAAAGTTAACTACAACAGGCATAGAAACCCATTTATATTAGCAACAACCCTGAGCCAGTGATAAATAATTTTGCAGAATCCTGGCACATTTTTAGCATCTTCTGTTCAGTTGCAGTCACAGACCTGCTTCAGAAACTCTCCTGTTTTACAGATACTAAAAATAAATAGAAAATAATCCCAGACACAACTGGAGACTGAAGAATTCTCCTCGTTTACAACAAATAATTAAGTCTCTGTGAGGGACAACGCTGTAAGCGCAAACATCAACTGGTGCCTTTCTGACAGATCCATGCACAGCTTTTAACAGAGTTTCAACCAGCTGACTACTGATCCCATGTGCAGGACACAACACAATTTCAAATCATAGATTTTGTTGCCTAACTATCTGTGTCCTGACACCAAAAAGTGCTCTGAAACACAGAGAATGCATGTGAGACAGTTTCAGTTTCCAAGTTGCACGTTGAAACAGGAATGCGCTCCTTTGTTCTGGTTTTTTTCCCCTCATTTAATCATAATGAAGTCAGTTGTGACATTACAACGGTTTCCGGAGCAACAGTCCAGTCCGACGTGATGAACAGAAGATAAGGGTGCTTGCAGGAGAGCTCTCTAACCCACCAGTGATCCTGATGGGAAACTCAGCATAAATCTGTCTGGGCTAAAGAAGCAACTGGATCGTCTACATGAATCAACAGTTTCAAACAATGGGATCCGACTTTATATTAACATTAATGAGACACAAAGTGAGAGAGAATATTTTTTTCCCCAAAATATCTGAAAAGGATGTGTAAATCACCTGGTCTGTTCCACAGGGAAAATACATGATGAATAAAAACGAAGCAGAGCTACTCTAACACAGACTTGCAATGCTAATCCAAGGGTTGGCCAGACACACAATCGTCCTTCTCTGTTTGGCCATCACATTTCCCAACAACTTAAATACATGAGGTTTTATGGATCCTTCCAATCCCTAATGCTCTGTGATTTTGTGACCCAGAGCAGAAAGGGGGAGGTCTAACTAAAAAGCCCTCTTCAAGGCTGCTGTATCAACAAATCAGAATCTGTCAGAAACAGGAGAAAGAGAGGACAGCACCCTGAAAGGCAGCAACTTGAGCATGAGAAAAGCAGCCTGAACTCCCTCGGGGGTATACTTAGCCCCCTTATCTGCAGCCAAATAACCTTCAGGGGTTTCATGAGGTGTGTACCATCTTTCGAAATTGAAATGCCACAGGTTAAGCAGCTCATGTGTCTGTGTCCTGGGGCATGTTACATGTGTGCCTTACATATTCATGATTAACCCACAGCACAAACACCTCAAAACTGCACAGTCAGCATCATTTAAATACATGAGGCACAGGAGAGCAGCTTTTCTTTTTTATACCAGTCAGACCTCATAGATGATTAATATTTTCCCAAAAGATCTCCCTTCAGAAAACCGGTGACAGAAATACACTACCATAATCTCCATCAAAGCCCACACGCTCCACAACACCCATACGAAGGAGCCATTATCAGCAAAAGCAATTGTTTCCTTATTGGCATCTTCTAACTATTGGCATGAAAGTGAACCAGGAATGCTGCTTCAAAAGCAAACCAGTCCCTGAACAATCCCTCCAGACTGCTTGTTCCCACGAGAGCTTTAAGCTTCAGGTCAAACACAGCTCTGAGTTACAGTGTAAGAGAAGCTCTGTGGAGATGGAACGAAGCTGTGAAAGAAAGGTCTGATTAAGAGCCGCGTAAACAAGTGATGTAACATTGTCAGGCACTGGAATGGGCTTCCCAGGGAGGTGGTTGAGTCGCCATCCCTGGATGTATCTAAAGATCGTTTGGATGAGGTGTTGAGGGATCTGGTTTAGGGGTGAACTTGTAAGGTAGGTAGATGGTTGGACTCGATGATCCCAGGGGTCTTTTCCAACCAGAGTGATTCTGTGATACTGTGAACATTCACTTACTGTGCTGCTCAAAAGCCAGGAAAAATAGATTATTAATTTCTCTGTTTAAAAGGTAGAGAAACAAAGGGAGAACTTCAGGTAACTATCCAAGTTTGGACCGGTGCCCTACCAGGATGAACTCTGAAGTCACATTTTATCAATGTAATGTGTTGGGATAAGTAACTACAACAGACAAATGCCAGCAGCACCGGTCAACTTGGTGTCTTGGTCACTAATACAAACCCTCAAAACTAACTTAGTAAAAACATAAGCCATGACTAAAAAGGTCTGTCCCAGGGACAGGGAATGGAATACACTTTTTAAAAAACCCCAAATCCAACACACAAGCAGATGTGCTTCTTCAGAGAACACACTTCAAATGTTTTTGCACTCGGGGAAAGCAAAAAACAGACAAGTTACTTCCATGAACTTTATTTTCCCCCCAAAACCAATTCCTGGAGAGCTTTTTAAAGCTGTTTATTCGTCATTACTGCAAAGTACTTCCATAATCTCTGAAAATGGCGATAAGGGCTTTACAGCAGTTTTCCCCTCCCCAACATAAACCAGTGCCTTCTGACCCAATTCCAGCTAAATCACCTCATCTAAGCTGCAATTCCTATCAGAGGGTTTTATTCTTCCAATGCTTAGCACTGGCCATTCTATTTGCAGCTTCCTGCAGTTCTTATGTGAGATGTTGCCTGTTCTTCACCTCTGCCATGAGCTCAGGAAAAAGAAAATCTTTCCCAACCATTCAGTCTCCATTTTTTCCTCCAAATACAAGACTGATTATTCCAATTTCCTGTAAATGCACATCCCAGGGTGAGTTTTGGGCACCTCAATCCAAGAAAGACATTGAGGGGCTGGAGTGAGCCCAAAAAAGGGTAGCAAGCTTGGTGGAGGGTCTGAAGAACAAACCTTGCAAGGAGCAGCTGAGGGAGCTCAGACTGTTCAGTGTGATGACAAGGAGGCTGAGAGGAAGTCTGCAGCTATCTGAAAGGAGGTTGTAGAAAGGTGGGGGTTGCTCTCTTCTCACAAGGAGCAAGTGATAGGACAAGGGGTGTCAAGTTGCCCCAGTGGAGGTTTAGGTTGGACCTGAGGAAGGAGTTATTAATGGAAAAGGTCATCAGGCCTTGGAACAGGCTGCCCAGGGGTTGAATCGCCATCCCTGGATGTGTTTCAAAATCGTGGACATCTGGAGCTTAGGGACAGGGTTTAGTGGTGGCCTTGGGACAGCTGGGTTAACAATTGGACTCGATGACCCTCAACGTCTTTCTCAGCCTAAGTGATTCTCTGATTCTATACACACCATCTGATCCATTGCACCTTGTCTCTCCATAAACACTTCACTTCTGTCTTATTTAAGTTATTATCTATTAAAAAGGTGCTTTTCTTAACTTCAGATTTGTCCATAATATTGAAGTTCACAGAAATTTTACACTTTGCTTCAGGCCTTGGTCTTACAGACACTCAAGGGATCTTAATAAATATGTTATTCCTAAAACTGGGAACTCTATTTTAAATGCTCCTCCATGTTTACAACAAAGCAGCTGTTTATCTTTGCCCTGCGATGGAAAGTATTACTGCCATCGGTGCTGATTCCAGCTGGTAGAAGACTTACATAAAGTTGCATTGGCTGTTCTGAGCTGCTTATTCAGCTGGCAATAATAAAAGTCAAGCTCATTAACAGCAGCCTTGCAGAGCAAAGTTTCTGCTTATCTCAGAGAAGTGACTAACTATCTCCATGAATGTTTTTACCATGTAATGAAAAAAAGAGGACAACTACTTTCTTGGCACCTGTTTTTCGTAACTATCTCAAACCATTACAAGTACTTTTTTCCCCAAACATATCTATCAGCTGGACTAAAGTTACCTAGAACCAGGAAAAGCAGCTACACCTCAAGGTAATTGCTGTAAACCAACTACAATCAATGATTTTAAAGGTATTTCCAACCTAAATGATTCATAATCAGAAATACTCTGGTTGGAAAAGATCCCTGGGATCATCAAGTCCAACCGTCTACCTTACCTTACAAGTTCACCTCTAAACCAGATCCCTCAACATCTCCTCCAAACAATCTTCAAACACATCCAGGGATGGCGACTCAACCACCTCCCTAGGAAGCCCGTTCCAGTGCCTGACTACCCTTTCTGTGAGAAAATTCTTCCTAATATCAAGTCTAAATCTACCCTGTTGTAACTTGAACTCATTCCCTCTTGTTCTATCACTAATTGCTTGTGAGAAGAGACCAGCACCAACCTCTCCACAACATCCTTTCAGGTACCTGTAGAGAGTGATGAGGTCTCCTCTCAGCATCCTCTTCTTCATCTTGTTTCTTAACGTTAACAGCTACGCTCATTTTTTTCCTTCAGCAGTTTCTTTCTATCATTCCAAGACACTACAGTTAAATCCAAGGGATGTTTGCGGCTAGGTTTAAGAATTAAGTTGATAAATACTCTAAAGAGCCACTCCATCTCATAATTTCCTATTAACTCAATCAATTACCTCCTTACTGCCTGACAGATATGAAAGGACTGACCTCTCACGTCTGCAAAGTGCAAAGCTGGAAGAACTCCAGTATAATAAAGACTAATATTAATCACTGTATCAGGATTCAGGGAGCTCTCATCATCATATTAAAATACGAAGCTGCACTAACTACAGACACACAAAACCAGTCCATAGGAACAGGTGAGGAGGAGGAGGGCTCCCTTTGGAACAAATGTAAGCATTGAACACTATGCAAACAAACTGCTTTCAAAGATTACTCCCTTTGCAGATATTATCTCTGCATAATTTATTAGCTGCTGGATAGCAATGACTGTAAACAGCCATTCATTCTCTGTAGCCCAATACTCTGAATAGGCTGAACCACAGTAGCTGCTGACAGCAACTGCCAAGTAGAAAAGTTTGCTGGGCTCAGGGACACCAAGACTGCTCACAGCACTTAGTTGAAATTGTTTGGTTCCATTTTTTTTCCCTCTACTTTTTTGCTAGTTGCTCCTTTTGGCAGCTTTAGACTGAAGCAAGCTGTGAGCTGCATTTACTCTTAATGAGAATCCAGTGTTTCACCTTTGCAGGTTCCTGGAAAAGAATAAGTAAATTGGATGTGTTCTTCTTTACACTCTCACAGCATAGCGTGGAGGAGCAGCATGACGAACAGATTGTCACTTCTTTGATGCTGAGCCTTTCAGAGCACCATATTTGAATCACAGAACATTAGGAATTGGAAGGGACCTGGAAAGATCATCCAGTCCAATCCTCCTGCAAGAGCAGGATCCCCTAGATCAAGTCACATGGGAACATGGCCAGGTGGATTTTAGATGTCTCCAGAGAAAGAGAGTTCATAACCTCCCTGGGCAGCCCTTCCAGTGCTCTGTCACCCTCACTGGGAAGAAGTTATTTGTCTTACTGATGTGGAACCCACTGTGTTCCAGCTCACACCCATTGCCCTTTGTCCTGTCACTGGGTGCCATGAGCAGAGCCTGGCTCCATCCTCCTGACACCCACCCTTCACTTATTTATCAATATTAATGGGGTCACCTCTCAGTCTCCTCCAAGCTCAAGAGACCCAGCTCCATCAGCCTCTCCTCATCAAGGAGATGTTCCACTCCTTTCATCATCTTTGTAGCTCTGTGCTGGACTTTTACCAGCAAATTCTATGTCCTTCTGGAATTGAGGGGCCCAAAACAGGACACAATATTCCAGCTACAGTCTTGAAGGTTACATGAAAGATATTCCAGAGTGTAAAATGCATTTTTGGGGCACTTTCAAACACATTTTGTTGAATTTCAGCACTTACTCCTATCCTGATCTTCTGAACTCTGACACTGAATGCAAAAAAGCAGCCACAATATGTTTTTCTCAGTCAGAAACAGAGCTTCAGCTCAGATCTGCCATATGCAGGGTTGTTAGACTACAATAGCAATTTAATAATCTTACCTCTCAAAAAGCAAACCCACAGATCATAATCTGATTTGCCCTATTAATTACTTATAATTGCTGGTATCTTTACTGGATAAAGACATCTGGAACACACTGTTCAAGGAAACGGGGAACACGATGAAAAATATCCTTCTGACAGGAAGAACATGCTCAGAACTGAGAATTCTTCACCTGCCTTTGAGCTCAACACAGAAGTGAGTTCTCAGAAAAGAGACCTCTATAAAGGAGACAGAAAACAGGAGTGCCCTCAGCTTTCTGTTGTGTTTTAACAACTCTGTGAAATGTCTCTATTTTAAAACATGATGACAAATATTAAGGAAAAAAGATAACTCCTGCTTTTATAATCTTTTGAAGTCAAAACTTGTTTACAACCTACAATGATGTTGATTTTACTACTATGTTGCTCTACTAAAGCCTCTGGATCCTTTTTTTTGAGCTGTAAACGTAACAACTCTGAAAAGGAGCATTTACATTTTCACAGCTTTTGATATCAAAACCAGTTTAAAAAGTAAGAGTAGCATAAAAATCTACTTTAGTTTTCAACTCCAGCCCGTGTTATTCCTCCAGACCCTAACAATACAGACATGCCCAGCCCAATTACATCTGTACCTGCTTCAATACTTCACCAAACCTCTGCGCATCTATTTGTCAACTGCACCGCCCTGCATAAAGGCACAGCAATGTTTTAAGCTCCAAGAGACACAGTGATGGACAATAAAGACAATGAACTGACACCAGGAAACAAGAACTCAGCCTCTAAAACTGCAGAGGGCTATCATTATTAAAACCCACCTGGATATGTTCCTCCGCGACTTGGTCTAGGTGATCCTGCTGTGGCAGGGGGATTGGACTAGATGATCTTTCGAGGTCCCTTCCAATCCCTAATGTTCTGTGATTCCGTGATTATTAACAACAGTTTCATTTTGCATGTTTTGAGACCTTACCATACTTTCAAGGCCATATTGATTAACTAAGCAGCTTTGCTACCGAACTGTTGAGAGATGGTTTAGTCAAAGATGGTCGGTCATCGAAACCTACATACTACATAACTTAAATGTATTGATAGCAAACATCACCACACAGGAATCTTTACAAAACACACAGGCAGAGATGTCCTGAACTCTAACCGGCAGCCTCCACTGCCAGATGACGCTTCTTTCCTTGAGCACTTCGCTTCTCTCCAGAGACACTGTTGTATTTTAAACGCAGCATGTTCGAACAATGTGCGGTATTGTCAATGGAATTTCACCTAAAGCCTAACTGCAGCTCAAATATTTTAGAGGTAAGATAACCCTTCTTTCTTGAAAAATTGCTCATTATTTAAGTGATCCCTGAATCTTTTTCCCCTCCTCAGCCTGCAGCCAACAGCATTACCTCTCAGAATGTTGTTTAAGCTGTAATCTGGGACTGCACAGCCACGTTTAGATCCACAATTCATTGAATGAGTGTTTGTTTGCAGAGGGTGGAAGGTAGAAGTTGTTAGAAAAACAACTTCTCTGCCTTTACCTGTGACATTTTTATCCATGTTGCAGGTTTCTTGTGCAGACAAAGAGCAGACCCAGTGCCAGAGTCCAGTCAGGCTTTTAACAGCTCAGGCACAAATCCAAGCAACAGAGTGGCAAAGAGAAGGTGCAGGGACACTTTCACATGGTGGAGAGCAACAGCTGAGTGCGCAGCCACAGCCTGAATACAAGTAAAGGGAGGGAAAGTCTGAGAAGAGTCTCTATTCCCCTGCAGAAATTCACAGCAGTGCAGCTGAGCATTTGAGCTCCATTCAGCCCTGCACAGCTGCACTGTGAAAAGTTATTCCCTTGTAAGATTTGTTTTAACAAAGCAACCAACCAAACCCTAAACTAGAAAACGATCATCTGACAATGAGATCGAGGTGCCAGCACTGGCAGGTTTCAGAACAGTAGAGGAATGTTTAGCAGTTAGCACTCAGAAACATGAATACAAGAAGCTGGTAACAGGGAGGGAAAAATCCAAGCAGTGTCAGCGAGTACCACGAGGTTAAGTTACTCAGAGCCGTGGGACAGGGCACAGAGGAGCTGAGACACAAGCAACACACACGTGCTGCCACATCAACTGCAGCCGATTACATGTCAGAGCTTCCAATTCTGAGAGGGCAGCCACGGAATGGGCAGTTGGGACCTGCTCACAGCTCTCCATCACTATTCTGAAACGCTGTCATTCCTGGAGACAACACATCAAATAATGTCTTTAAAGAGCACTGGAGAACACAGGTACAAGGTCAGGGGGATGAAAAGCAGAGGAAGAAGCTAAATAAAGTTACACAATGGAACTCTTCCACAGAGAGAGCCGTGAAAAACTGGTTCTCTCCTGATCAATGCTTTAACACTCAATCCAACCAGTAAGGACAACAGGTGGACTGAAACCAAGCTGGAAGTTGTACCCCACTTCTCAGCAATGCATTTCCACTACTTTGTTTCTAATATTTAATTAAATACTTTAAATTCTACTTAAAATGTTCACACTCAGGTTTGCAGCACCATCTGTGTTGGGATCTGCGGCCAGCACAGCTGCTGCCTCCTCACAAGTGCAGGATGAAACACTCCTGAGAGTAGAAAACCCTGAAAGCAGAGTGCATGCTCAGAGCACATGGCACTACATCCCAAACACCGAACAAACACTGTGGAGTCTGCCAGTCATCTCTGTAAAGCCAGTCACTGCACTTTGAGTTTCTGGAGACACCCACCAGCTTTGCCTCCTTCCCTGAGCATGTGGCCACCCCGCACCCCACCTCTGCTAGGAAAACTGCAGCAGAATCCCACACCCGGCTACTTTCTCCATTCTTGATTCCATCAGTGTCACCTCCTCCCTTTCCGAGCTCAGGACAACCATGAACACCAGTCTTGGCACTGGGTAATCAGGCTGTGGAAGTCAAGCACTGAGTCTCCTGATCTGACTCTGCACGGGAGGAGGAGAGGCCCCGCAAAGCTTATCAGCTAAACTTCCACGACACTGAGCCGCAATTCTTCTGTTTCAGGAGCTGCAACTCAGCTAATTATCTCTGCCATAAATAACCCACAGCCTCAATGATCTACCTAGAGATCTGCCAGCACAGCGAGTAGAGTTACACAAAACAAGGTAGAAGAAATAGAGCAGAATTACTTGTGATCTCTCCAAAAGTTGAGAAAAATCCTTAGATGAGAAGTCATGCGTTGCAGAAGACAACAGACTCAGGACAAGCTGGTTAGTCTGAAACACCGTGAGAAGTCCTAGGGAAGGATACGCAGGTTCTGAGCACTGATAAGCATTAATCACTGAGCCGAGAAGGCACCTACTATCAAGGTCAGCAGTTCTGGGTTAGTAACATCAGGGTAAGGACACGAAGGAGTGAAGTAGGTAGGCAGACACACTGCAAAGGTAATGCTGTATTTGTTGAACCTGGATTAAGTTCAAAGCTGTTAAAAAAGCTCATCACGCTAATTTTTCAGCATAGCCTTCCTGCTTTGACCATCATTACTAATATTTTACATAAAACCCAGCAGCAGCACTGGAGTCTCAGTATAATAAGGAGCCAGCTGTTTCCTTCTTACTCAAAAAACGGCTCAAATTCATGTTGTTTAGTAACTCCAGATCAGTGGAATTCATGTGCATTTTCTATAGCTGCAAACTGAGACATGAAAGTAAAAGAACATGAGTAGAAAGATCTGCTAAGCCACAGCTAAGGCAAGCATCCCATTTCAGACACTCTGAGATTAACACTACAGGGCCACAGAAGTGACCTGTGCAGAAACAGCTACTGGGAGAAAACACCGAAAGGTGACAGAGCACTGGAATGGGCTGCCCAGGGAGGCTGCAGAGTCTCCTTTTCTGGAGATGTTTAAAACCCCTGTGGACGTGTTCCTGTGTGACTCGATCTAAGTGATCTTTGGCGGGGGGGTGGATTGGACTAGATGATCTTTCCAGGTCCCTTCCAATCCCTCATGTTCTGTGATTCTGTGAACATGATTTTTAAAAGAATCATTAACTATCCAACATCAATCTTTAAGAGGAAAAGTAATTTTAAAAACCCACATAGTACCCTTTGCCCCTTCCAGTTAGAAGAAATGTTCTGCAGAGAGCCTATAACTTGCCTTGTATTGTGGATTCAAAGTAGAATGATAATTAACGTATTTCAAGTACAAAAGTTTTTTCCAAGAAACTATGCAAGTTCACATTTCTAATGAAACACTCATCTTGAGCTCATTAAACTCTGACATTGCTCATTACCCGACTGGCAGACTCTTACCATCCCTGATTATGCCTTGAAAATAAAATGAGCTAATTTAGGTTTTTTCTCCTCTATTTTCTAGGAACCAACAGGTCACATCACGAACCACAAGAACTATAACTCAATACACACAAGCCCTGCATAACACCAAAGGCATTCAGTCCCTCACCCCAGAGCTCCAGATCTGCATTTCTGCAGCACCAAGCTGCAAGGTGCCAGTCTGAAATTTCCACTGAAGGTACCTGACACCCAATTCCTTGAAGCATATGCAAAGTTCTCTCTGTGAGTGGAGATGGCAGGAAGGACAGATCACACTAAGGGCATGATGCTTGCACAGCATCAGTATTTCTGAAAGAAAAACGTTTCTCATTGCCACATTCACTCACACCTGCAAAACTGGAACTTTGAAAAAGCACTTGAGATGACGCAGCCTGCCCCAAACAGTAATTGAACAAGAGAGGGGTGATTAGGATGATGTCTGACTAGCAGCAATTCTCATCCATTATGTCCTGCTGAGCACCTGGAAACAGAACTGGCAGGAGCTAAATTCTAACTTTCCCAATGGGAAGTCAAACAGCCCCCTCCTTCAACACTTCCAAAATAACTGGGGGATCCAGTCATGAAACTGGGACGTTGAGCAGGACAGAACATCTACTGAATTTACTTTAAAGAAAGCTACATTCAAAATACTGTCCACTGCAAAAGTACACTTCAATGCTGCATCTTCAAACACACTTTCATAATCTCTTTGATGGGCATGCAAGTGTTTCCAATTACAAGTATTCACAGACAATTCACACAGATTCTCAATCACGATGCTGCCCATAATAAACAGTAAAAATTCAGTGTTCAAATACAAGTTAATGTAATGAAAATGTAAGGACAGGACATGAACTTAGCTGCAGTGTCATGAACACCTCAAACAATAAACATAAAATAGACTTGGAAGCTCTTGACAAGGAACCTACAAGGCAAACTGACCCTAGTGTTTAATGGTCTGTTTACAAGAACTGAATTTCCTTTTTGTTTTCAGCTTGGATCTCACCCAGAACACACACACAGACACCCCAGAGAACACCAGCGTCTCAGGCACATTCTTGGTAGGATGGAAAAAAGCTGTTGGGTTCTGTTGGTTAGTTTTCCTCCAACACATACATTGAGGAGCATCTGTTCCTGTACCTCCCTTTGCCTTTCATTATCCACCCAGTCCTGTAGCCCAAGCATCCTTTCCCTGCATCCCACAACATCAGCAACAAATCCATTGCAGAGTCACTTCTGCCTTTCCTTATGTTTTGGTTTCTCTGCAGACACTGAAGCAGCATTTCTCAAGGACACTCCAGTCAAGAATGAGCTACAAGAATTGGATTTACACCAGAAGAACAAGAATTAGCTTCTTCACGATGAGGGTGACAGAGCACTGGAAGGGGCTGCCCAGGGAGGCTGTGGAGTCTCCTTCTCTGGAGAAGTTTAAAACCTGCCTGGACATGTTCCTGTGAGACTGGATCTAGGTGATCCTGGTCTGGCAGGGGAGATTGGGCTAGATGATCTTTCAGGGTCCCTTTCAATGCCTGACATTCTGTGATTCTGTGAAATGTAACAGACACTAAGGAAAGCACCAGACTCTTTTCTAGACAGTTTGCATTACAACAGCAGAACCACTGTGGTCACGGTAAGCAGCCCAAAACAGCAAAACCTGAGTGGTGGGGATGATATTCCATGACACCCTTCCAACAAAACCTTCAGAACCATCTTTTTGCCCCAATACAGCATACTAGCAAAGTGCAAATAGTTTCTGCTCTTACCCCCTTACATAATTGAAAAGTTCTCTTTAAAAACTGCTCTCAAACACAACTACCTCTTGCTGAGCATATGAGCACTCAGAGGACACCCAAGTACCATATTCACAGAAACACAGAATCACAGAATACTAAGGATTGGAAGGGACCTTGAGAGATCATCTAGGCCAATCCCCCTGCCAGAGCAGGACAACCTAGACCAAGTCACATAAGAACATATATTCATGTCTTCATCTGCAAACAGTGAGCATAGGAACACTGATTTTTACCAACTGCCAATTTCTATTTGAGCCTGATATCGTTACATTCTCTTAAAATGCATTTGATGTTTAAAGGAACTTCAGAAACATCTCTAAATAGGGAACGACACCACAGCCTGACAAGGACACAATGACCAAAAAGCATCAAGATGCTTTGGACTTGCATCATTCAGGGAGGTGGCACTGCTGAGCCAAAACAAGCCTGGAGCACTGCAGACCAACACCACATTGCATAAAGAACTCACATCGCCACATGCTGACAAAGAAACTTTCCAAAGCAGACTAGGATGCTGCTCACTTAGGGCCATAAAGCAGCTCTGCATCAGCTCTGAGCCCCCATTGGAATGCTCTGTTGACTTATCTCTAGCAAACGCTCATCTACTGGAAAACAAGCCTTAGCTTTTGAACCACAAAATCAAACTGAATTTGAAGTAAATATTCAGCAAAGTTCTGAGGTTTTTAAAATTAACAGCAGCCAGCGCCAGTTACTGTACAAAGCCATTTGTTTTGCAAATAAACTTCCTCTTCCACCTCACCGAAATCCTTTTTCCTTCAGCAATGAAGGAATTTGTGAAAGACTTTCTCAGCTACACCACACATGATTTTAATCATAAAGTCACTCAAAAAGTGGAAACTACTTGAGAAGAAACATCAAGTCTTGCAGTGTCTTATCCTTGTCATCATCTTCCTTGTCCTGGCTGGTTCACCATTTATTAGGGCCTCAAAAATAAACCTTATGACGAGAGATTGAAAGAGTTGGGGCTGTTTAGTTTGAAGAAGATGAAGCTGAAGGGAGACCTCATCGCTCTCTACAACTATCTGAAAGGACATTGTAGATATGTTGGTGCTGGTCTCTTCTCACAGGTCATTAGCGACAAAACCAGAGGGAAGGGCTTCAAGCTACAACAAGAGAGGGTTAGAGTGGATGTCAGGAAGAAATTCTTCACAGAGGGAGTGGTCAGGCACTGGAATGGGCTGCCCAGGGTGGTGGTTGAGTCCCCATCCCTAGATGTGTTTAAAAGTCGCTTAGACGTAGCGTCAGTTAAGGGGTGAACTTGTAGAATAAGATTTATGGCTGGACTTGATGATCCCAAGGGTCTTTTCCAACCTGAATGATTCTATGATTCCATATGAAAAATACTAAGCAAAACTAAGCTCCCCATAGTTGTATTTAATGATACAAAAACTATTCCAGTAGCGTTTCGAAGCCTTACGTGGGAAGAGTTAATCTCACCTGGAGGCTTCTGTGCACCACTTGAAATATAAACGTCAATGCCAAGTAAAAGAGACTAAGATAAGCTCAATAAATAGAATATCATGTATTTTTTCATTTGATTTGCAAGTCTAAAATATTCTTTAATACAAACAACAAAAAAAAAATCTTTAAGAAGCACCAGTGTTTCTGCATCAAATTACTTTGTATAGAGTTTACAGTCCACAGTGCACCCTGGTAGGTTTTTTAAATATATTGAACAGTATCTGTGTGAACACATGCAGAGATAAACCCTTCAGCCACAGCAGCTGCTTTGATTCGTGTTTATGAAATGCTTAAAATTCCTGGAATATACACACACAGTGCAGAAAAGAAGATGCAGTGACATACTCATGGACTAATCTGGCAGAAGAGTAACTGTGGGATAACTCAGGACAAAGATTTATAGCACTTAAAGAGCAAATAAATCATTAGGGACTTAATCAGAGGCTGTTACCATATAGATTTCCCTATGGCAATCTATGTGAAATGAGATGGAACATTCAAATTGACTCCTAGGGAAAAAGTTACAAGCCACAAGCTTCATGTTATCCCAGGAAGATGTAGGTGTATTTGGTGAGTGCGTATCTGCTTGAGGATATCTCTATTTTGGCTGTAAGAAAATGCCAAGTAAAGGTTGAGGCTGATGACTAAGGAATGCTGTAGTTCAGGATACAGCTATGAACTCCATTAGATGTTTTGATGACTGAGAGTTGGGCTTTTGTGATTATTATTTTTAGATCAAAAGACAGCTATTAAAAATAAAGGCCGGAACTGCAGAGATTAATTAACACCAAGAAAGCACAACACCATCAGAAAGCTTTTTCCCCCCAAAAAAATGATAAATGATCACAGGAACGTTAAGTTTTAAAAGAAATGGCAACCTCTCTACATGAAAGACACTGAGGTGCTAGAGCAAACAAGGTTGGTGGAGGGTCTGGAGTACAAATCTTGTGAAGAGCAGCTGAAGGAGATCAGACTTAAATGTGAAGACAAGGAGGCTGAGGGGAGACCTTACTGCTCTCTACTACCACCTAAAATGAGGTTACAGAGAGGTGGGGGTTGGTCTTTTCCCACAGAGAACAAGCAACAGGACAAGAGAAAATGGCCTCAAGTTGCATCTGGGCAAGTTTAGGTTGGACATCAGGAAAAACAACTTCCTGGAAATGACCATCAGGCTTTGGAACAGGCTGCCCAGGGAGGGGGGTTAAACCCAGGAGCTCAGGGTTTAGCAGTGGCCTTGGGATAACTGGGTTGATGGCTGGACTTGATCTTGAAGGTCTTTTCCTAACCTAAATGATTCTGTGATTACTTCAAGGCAACAGCACAACCTGTTTTAATCAGCCTGGTGCTTTGGGTCACAAGTTAACTTGGTAGATGATCCTGTGGTGCACATCATGGCACAGCAGGGCCTTTTCTTTGTAGGCTTACTGAAGTAGTAAAATCCACTGTCTCCAGCCAACACTTTCACACTACCTTAAGGAATCTTTCTCCACACTGCTGTCAGCAACATCCTCACATATTACAAGGAACTGAGCAATCAGAGAAGTTACTCAGTTAAGCAACAGCCCTGTTGCAGCAGCTGGCATTTCGCTCTAGTAGGCAGTAATTGTTTCCATTAATAGATTCAAACCATGCCCAGGGCTGGCCCAATAAGCAAAACCCACTGCTCCACTATCCCACCATTAAGGACAGTTTGTCCCTGCAAGAGACACCAGCAACGCAGCCAGAGGCAGCTACTGTGACTCAGCTGCCACCCAACTGCAGAGGAACAGTGGAGTTAGATCTGATAAAGGCTCAAACATAACAGCAACAAGAACATTTGTCAATATAAAGCTTTAGCTCTAACATTACAACTCAAAGGACCACTCTGCTGACTCTTTGACTAATAGCTGCCCATTCATGTTGAACAGCAGGTCTGAGACCAAGAAGGGATTGGCTTTGCCCCTCAAAACACCATACCCAGAGGCACACAGAGTTGCACAGAAGGGCAGCTGATGCGGGCAGCTGATGCACTGCTTCTCTCCGAGCCCAAGTTCTGCACAATGGGGAGTTCTTAAGTAATTCCTAAAGTATTTTGAATGCGACCCACACCTGTATCACTACAAGTGTCATTTAAATTTTTAACGTATTAAATTACAGTGAATCTAATTAGAAGTCTGAAATGTTACCACACGCTTGTTTAACAAACCTACTAAACACACAACAGAGCCAAGATAACCTTGCTTTCAAAACAAGAAAGCTGCCTCTACTTATACTACAGGGGCAAAGGAGGTGAAAATAAAGCTTCTCCTTTAGTCCTCATCTCCCCCCCAAAAAATCCATTTTAGAAGACTTGTAAATTTTTTTAACTCATAATTTATTTCAATAAGCAGCATACTCCAGGTGCTTTGTCTAGCAATCCAGATGTCAAAATCCACCTCCAGCTACAGCACTAAGCAACCTGCCTCTTCCAAACACAGACGCGAAGTGTGTCTCAGGATTACTAATCTTCCACAACGTAGACTTCTCCATCTCCTCCTCTGGAGACACTTAAAACCCACCTTGACATGTTCCTGTGCAACTTGGCCTAGGTGGTCCTGCTCTGGCAGGGGGAGTGGACTAGATGATCTTTTAAGGTCCCTTCCAATCCCTAATGTTCTGTGATTCTGTGAACATCACAGAAAAACTGGGCAAGTTCTAAGCACAACCTCATTTTACTGTGTACTGCTCAAATATTTGAACACAATACTCAGTGGTCCAAAAGTAGAGAATGGCCACAAAGCCACGGTTGCCTAAACATGGTCATACCAAGCAGCTCTCCTTCTCTTCAAACACTTTTATCTATTTTTGTTTTGAAGTACTGCCAGCTAAGTACTAGTAGCTGTTCACTTGCAATCCCAACAGCCTCCAATGGTAGTTTCCTCCAGCAATGCCATTTCAAGATCAGAGCACAAGGTCCCAACAGCTGCCTGGATGTTATAAACATGATAAAATAATGGATGTTGCATCTACTCTCAGGCAGTAGTTTGGATGACGAGTTCATCTCAAATAATTTTAAATTCAGAACTTTGACTTCAAGGAGCTGCATCTACACACCATCCTTCCAGCCTCACGTTTCATGGCTCTAACCCACATTTCTGCAAAGGTTCAGAGCTAACAGTTGACATCCTGAACCCTGACATCTGATGGCAAAGTTAACAGAAGAGGTCAAAGTCTGATTACCCCAACAATTTCCTGCAACCATAAAAGTCAACGGTTGCTATTATTTTATGATCATATTATTTTATGCTATTATTTCACTTGGGGTGAAAATTTGAAGCACACACATCAAAGACATTATCTCAGTCACTCATGTAGATAAAGAAATAAGTAGCAGCTCTCCCTACAACATCGCTCTTCTCCAAGGCAGGGGGGAGCAACAGCTGTTTTCTGGAAACAAGGGGTTTAGGACAAGCTGCCTAGGGATGAAAGCTGTGCTTTGGATACTCATCTTTGAAAGTATCAAGACCTACAAAACCAAGACACGTAGACACATCTGTTCCTAGCTACTTATTTTATTAAAGAGATTAAACCTTCTCTAAACAGCTGCCTTATATTCTGGAATCTTTAGTCATTTAGAGCTATGAGTTTTACCCCAGTAGAATTGGGCCTTGGTGCTATTTGCCTGTTAACAAATGTGGATGGAAGAAGACAAAGCAAGGGAATTGTAAAGTGCTCTTTAATAGAAGGGGGATTGGACTAGATGACCTTTCCAGGTCCCTTCCAATCCCTAATGTTCTGTGAAAAGAGTTAAGCCAGAGAGATACTTGCAGTCTCCTCCAAGCTCAAGAGACCCAGATCTCTCAGCCAGATCTCTCGTGAGGGAGATGTTCCACTCCTTTCATCATCTTCATGAACTAAAACACAACTTTTCAGATTCTATGTGTTAGAAAGTACAGCTGAGATGAAAGCTGGGAGGCAGGTATATTCTAACAACTAAAAGCAGCAGAGGAACACACAAAAACCTCATCAGTCCTACTAAAAAAATAACATTCTTATTGTAAAATCAAATCCTTCATAGAGAGGTGAGAATTTTTAACTGTAAAAATTACTCAAACATTCTGAAAGACTGTCAGCAACTCCAGACTCTCGTTACGTCACAGCTACATTTTACTGCTGCACTTATTGCCAACAACCCAATACAAACATTTACAGCAGGACAGGACAGTTGTATGTACACAAGTGCCTTTGAAATATACCACGCTTTCTAAGAGACTCCAAGTCAGAACAGTTTTTTTCAGGAAGTGTGCACTTTGAGGAAGAAAACTCAGATTCTCAACTGAAGACAGAGAAAAATAAAATCAGCATGTTCCCAGGAAGACAAGATGTTCTTCTGAGGAAGAAAGGGAAGTGTATAGTGCTATTGGGGGTGAAATGGATGAATCACAGAATATTAGGGATTGGAAGGGACCTCGAAAGATCATCCAATTCCTCTGCCACAGCAGGATCCCCTAGACCAAGTCGCACAGGAACATATCCAGGTGGGTTTGAAACATCTCCAGAGAAGGAGACTCCACAACCCCACTGGGCAGCCCCTTCCAGGGCTCTGTCACC